>CAWWDY010000930.1:0-48638 GCA_963942605.1 Poecilus cupreus
TTTTAAACTTGCAAAAACATAGAAAAACGCTGTTTTGAACTATTCAAACTGACAAATTCATGTTTCTGTCGTGCGAAACGGCGATTTGTGAGAAATGACGATAAAATTGCTGTTTTAAACTTGCAAAAACATAGAAAAACGCTGTTTTCAACTATTCAAACTGATAAATTCAGGTTTCTTTCGTGCGATACGGCGATTTATGAGAAATGACGATAAAACTGCTGTTTTAAACTTGCAAAAACATATAAAAACGCTGTTTTGAACTATTCAAACTGACAAATTCATGTTTCTTTCGTGCGAAAGGGCTATTTATGAGAAATGACGATAAAATTGCTGTTTTAAACTTGCAAAAACATAGAAAAACGCTGTTTTCAACTATTCAAACTGACAAATTCATGTTTATTTCGTGCGAAACGGCGATTTATGAGAAATGACGATAAAATTACTGTTTTAAATTTACAAAAACAAGAAAAACGCTGTTTTCAACCTTCAAACTGATAAATTCAGGTTTCTTTAGTTCGAAACGGTGGATTTTTTGAAATCACGATGAAACTGCTGTTTTAAACTAGCAAAACCAAGAAAACGCTGTTTTCAACAATCTAAACTGACGTATTTAAAATGCTGTTTTAAACTTGCAAAAACATAGAAAACGCTGTTTTGAACTATCCAAACTGATAAATTCAGTTTTGTGGTTTGGGGTTCGAGGTTTGAGGTTTGGGGTTCAGGTTTGGGGTTTGAGGTTTAGGGTTTGAGGTTCGAGTTTTGGGGTTAGGGGTTGAGCTTTGGGGTTTGAGGTTTGGGGTTCGCGGTTTGAGGTTTCGGGTTGGGGTTCGGTGTTTGAGGTTTGGGGTTTGGGGTTCGAGGTTTGAGGTTTGGGGTTCGAGGTTTGAGGTTTGGGGTTGAGGTTTGGGTTTTGAGGTTAAGGGTTGGGGGTTCGAGATTTTTGGTTTGGGGATGAGGTTTGGGGTTGAAGTTTGGGGTTGAAGTTTGGGGTTGAGGTTTGGGGTTGAGGTTTGGGGTTGAGGTTTGGGGTTTGGGGTTAGGACTTTGGGGTTCGAAGTTTGAGGTTTGGGGTTCGAGGTTTGAGGTTTGAGGTTGAGGGTTGGGGTTTGAGTTTGGGGATTGGGGTTCGGGGTTTTAGGTTTGGTGTTTGTGGTGTTTGGATTGGGTGAAATGTTTCTTTCGTGCCAAACGGCGAATTATGAGATTCAAATTGCTGTTTTAAACTTGTAAAAACATAAAAAACGCTGTTTTCAACTAATCAAACCGATGAATTTCTTTTGTTGGAAACTGCGGATTTTTGTGAAATCACGATAAAACGCTGTTTTCAACTATTCAAACTGATAAATTCATGTATCTTTCGTGCGAAACGGTGGATTTTTGTGAAATCACGATAAAACTGCTGTTTTAAACTTGCAAAAACATAGAAAAACGCTGTTTCGAACTATTCAAACTGACAAATTCATGTTTCTTTCGTGTGAAACGGCGATTTATGAGAAATGACGATAAAATTGCTGTTTTAAACTTGCAAAAACATAGAAAAACGCTGTTTTGAACTATTCAAACTGACAAATTCATGTTTCTTTCGTGTGAAAGGCGATTTATGAGAAATGACGATAAAATTGCTGTTTTAAACTTGCAAAAACATAGAAAAACGCTGTTTTGAACTATTCAAACTGACAAATTCATGTTTCTTTCGTGTGAAACGGCGATTTATGAGAAATGACGATAAAATTGCTGTTTTAAACTTGCAAAAACATAGAAAAACGCTGTTTTTAACTATTTAAACTGATAAATTCAGGTTTCTTTCGTTCGAAACGGTGGATTTTTGAGAAATCACGATAAAACTGCTGTTTTAAACTTGCAAAAACATAGAAAAACGCTGTTTTGAACTATTCAAACTGACAAATTCATGTTTCTTTCGTGTGAAACGGCGATTTATGAGAAATGACGATAAAATTGCTGTTTTAAACTTGCAAAAACATAGCAAAACGCTGTTTTCTACTATTCAAACTGATAAATTCATGTTTCTTTCGTGCGAAACGGCGATTTATGAGAAATGACGATAAAATTGCTGTTTTAAACTTGCAAAAACATAGAAAAACGCTGTTTTGAACTATTCAAACTGACAAAATCATGTTTCTTTCGTGTGAAACGGCGATTTATGAGAAATGACGATAAAATTGCTGTTTTAAACTTGCAAAAACATAGAAAAACGCTGTTTTTAACTATTCAAACTGATAAATTCAGGTTTCTTTCGTTCGAAACGGTGGATTTTTGTGAAATCACGATAAAACTGCTGTTTTAAACTTGCAAAAACATAGAAAAACGCTGTTTTGAACTATTCAAACTGACAAATTCATGTTTCTTTCGTGCGAAACGGCGATTTATGAGAAATGACGATAAAATTGCTGTTTTAAACTTGCAAAAACATAGAAAAACGCTGTTTTTAACTATTCAAACTGATAAATTCAGGTTTCTTTCGTTCGAAACGGTGGATTTTTGTGAAATCACGATAAAACTGCTGTTTTAAACTTGCAAAAACATAGAAAAACGCTGTTTTTAACTATTCAAACTGATAAATTCAGGTTTCTTTCGTTCGAAACGGTGGATTTTTGTGAAATCACGATAAAACTGCTGTTTTAAACTTGCAAAAACATAAAAAAACGCTGTTTTCAACTATTCAAACTGATAAATTCATGTTTCTTTCGTGCGAAACGGCGATTTATGAGAAATGACGATAAAATTGCTGTTTTAAACTTGCAAAAACATAGAAAAACGCTGTTTTTAACTATTCAAACTGATAAATTCAGGTTTCTTTCGTTCGAAACGGTGATTTTTGTGAAATCAAGATAAAACTGCTGTTTTAAACTTGCAAAAACATAGAGAAACGCTGTTTTGAACTATTCAAACTGACAAATTAATGTTTCTTTCGTGCGAAACGGCGATTTATGAGAAATCACGTTAAAACTGCTGCTTTAAACTTGCAAAAACATAGAAAAACGCTGTTTTCCACTATTCAGACTGATAAATTCATGTTACTTTCCTGCGAAACGGCGATTTATGAGAAATGACGATAAAATTGCTGTTTAAACTTGCAAAAACATAGAAAAACGCTGTTTTCAACTATTCAAACTGATAAATTCATGTTTCTTTCGTGCGAAACAGCAGTTTATGAGAAATGACGATAAAATTGCTGTTTTAAACTTGCAAAAACATAGAAAAACGCTGTTTTGAACTATTCAAACTGACAAATTCATGTTTCTTTTGTGCGAAACGGCGATTTTGAGAAATGACGATAAAATTGCTGTTTTAAACTTGCAAAAACATAGAAAAACCCTGTTTTCAACTATTCAAATTGATAAATTCATGTTTCTTTCGTGCGAAACGGCGATTTATGAGAAATGACGATAAAATTGCTGTATTAAACTTGCAAAAACATAGAAAAACGCTGTTTTCAACTATTCAAACTGACAAATTCATGTTTATTCCGTGCGAAACGGCGATTTATGAGAAATGACGATAAAATTGCTGTTTTAAACTTGCAAAAACATAGAAAAACGCTGTTTTCAACTATTCAAACTGATAAATTTAGGTTTCTTTCGTGCTAAACGGCGATTTATGAGAAATGACGATAAAATTGCTGTTTTAAACTTGCAAAAACATAGAAAAACGCTGTTTTCAACTGTTCAAACTGATAAATTCATGTTTCTTTCGTGCAAAACGGCGATTTATGAGAAATGACGATAAAATTGCTGTTTTAAACTTGCAAAAACATAGAAAAACGCTGTTTTGAACTATTCAAACTGACAAATTCATGTTTCTGTCGTGCGAAACGGCGATTTGTGAGAAATGACGATAAAATTGCTGTTTTAAACTTGCAAAAACATAGAAAAACGCTGTTTTCAACTATTCAAACTGATAAATTCAGGTTTCTTTCGTGCGATACGGCGATTTATGAGAAATGACGATAAAACTGCTGTTTTAAACTTGCAAAAACATATAAAAACGCTGTTTTGAACTATTCAAACTGACAAATTCATGTTTCTTTCGTGCGAAAGGGCTATTTATGAGAAATGACGATAAAATTGCTGTTTTAAACTTGCAAAAACATAGAAAAACGCTGTTTTCAACTATTCAAACTGACAAATACATGTTTATTTTGTGCGAAACGGCGATTTATGAGAAATGACGATAAAATTACTGTTTTAAACTTACAAAAACAAGAAAAACGCTGTTTTCAACCTTCAAACTGATAAATTCAGGTTTCTTTAGTTCGAAACGGTGGATTTTTTTGAAATCACGATGAAACTGCTGTTTTAAACTAGCAAAACCAAGAAAACGCTGTTTTCAACAATCTAAACTGACGTATTTAAAATGCTGTTTTAAACTTGCAAAAACATAGAAAACGCTGTTTTGAACTATCCAAACTGATAAATTCAGTTTTGTGGTTTGGGGTTCGAGGTTTGAGGTTTGGGGTTCAGGTTTGGGGTTTGAGGTTTAGGGTTTGAGGTTCGAGTTTTGGGGTTAGGGGTTGAGCTTTGGGGTTTGAGGTTTGGGGTTCGCGGTTTGAGGTTTCGGGTTGGGGTTCGGTGTTTGAGGTTTGGGGTTTGGGGTTCGAGGTTTGAGGTTTGGGGTTCGAGGTTTGAGGTTTGGGGTTGAGGTTTGGGTTTTGAAGTTAAGGGTTGGGGGTTCGAGTTTTTTGGTTTGGGGATGAGGTTTGGGGTTGAAGTTTGGGGTTGAAGTTTGGGGTTGAGGTTTGGGGTTGAGGTTTGGGGTTGAGGTTTGGGGTTGAGGTTTGGGGTTTGAGGTTAGGGATTTGGGGCTCGAAGTTTGAGGTTTGGGGTTCGAGGTTTGAGGTTTGAGGTTGAGGGTTGGGGTTTGAGTTTGGGGATTGGGGTTCGGGGTTTTAGGTTTGGTGTTTGTGGTGTTTGGATTGGGTGAAATGTTTCTTTCGTGCGAAACGGCGAATTATGAGATTCAAATTGCTGTTTTAAACTTGTAAAAACATAAAAAACGCTGTTTTCAACTAATCAAACCGATGAATTTCTTTTGTTGGAAACAGCGGATTTTTGTGAAATCACGATAAAACGCTGTTTTCAACTATTCAAACTGATAAATTCATGTATCTTTCGTGCGAAACGGCGATTTATGAGAAATGACGATAAAATTGCTGTTTTAAACTTGCAAAAACATAGAAAAACGCTGTTTTTAACTATTCAAACTGATAAATTCAGGTTTCTTTCGTTCGAAACGGTGGATTTTTGTGAAATCACGATAAAACTGCTGTTTTAAACTTGCAAAAACATAGAAAAACGCTGTTTCGAACTATTCAAACTGACAAATTCATGTTTCTTTCGTGTGAAACGGCGATTGATGAGAAATGACGATAAAATTGCTGTTTTAAACTTGCAAAAACATAGAAAAACGCTGTTTTGAACTATTCAAACTGACAAATTCATGTTTCTTTCGTGTGAAACGGCGATTTATGAGAAATGACGATAAAATGCTGTTTTAAACTTGCAAAAACATAGAAAAATCCTGTTTTCAACTATTCAAATTGATAAATTCATGTTTCTTTCGTGCGAAACGGCGATTTATGAGAAATGACGATAAAATTGCTGTATTAAACTTGCAAAAACATAGAAAAACGCTGTTTTCAACTATTCAAACTGACAAATTCATGTTTATTCCGTGCGAAACGGCGATTTATGAGAAATGACGATAAATTGCTGTTTTAAACTTGCAAAAACATAGAAAAACGCTGTTTTGAACTATTCAAACTGACAAATTCATGTTTCTGTCGTGCGAAACGGCGATTTGTGAGAAATGACGATAAAATTGCTGTTTTAAACTTGCAAAAACATAGAAAAACGCTGTTTTCAACTATTCAAACTGATAAATTCAGGTTTCTTTCGTGCGATACGGCGATTTATGAGAAATGACGATAAAACTGCTGTTTTAAACTTGCAAAAACATATAAAAACGCTGTTTTGAAATATTCAAACTGACAAATTCATGTTTCTTTCGTGCGAAAGGGCTATTTATGAGAAATGACGATAAAATTGCTGTTTTAAACTTGCAAAAACATAGAAAAACGCTGTTTTCAACTATTCAAACTGACAAATTCATGTTTATTTCGTGCGAAACGGCGATTTATGAGAAATGACGATAAAATTACTGTTTTAAACTTACAAAAACAAGAAAAACGCTGTTTTCAACCTTCAAACTGATAAATTCAGGTTTCTTTAGTTCGAAACGGTGGATTTTTTTGAAATCACGATGAAACTGCTGTTTTAAACTAGCAAAACCAAGAAAACGCTGTTTTCAACAATCTAAACTGACGTATTTAAAATGCTGTTTTAAACTTGCAAAAACATAGAAAACGCTGTTTTGAACTATCCAAACTGATAAATTCAGTTTTGTGGTTTGGGGTTCGAGGTTTGAGGTTTGGGGTTCAGGTTTGGGGTTTGAGTTTAGGGTTTGAGGTTCGAGTTTTGGGGTTAGGGGTTGAGCTTTGGGGTTTGAGGTTTGGGGTTCGCGGTTTGAGGTTTCGGGTTGGGGTTCGGTGTTTGAGGTTTGGGGTTTGGGGTTCGAGGTTTGAGGTTTGGGGTTCGAGGTTTGAGGTTTGGGGTTGAGGTTTGGGTTTTGAGGTTAAGGGTTGGGGGTTCGAGATTTTTGGTTTGGGGATGAGGTTTGGGGTTGAAGTTTGGGGTTGAAGTTTGGGGTTGAGGTTTGGGGTTGAGGTTTGGGGTTGAGGTTTGGGGTTTGGGGTTAGGACTTTGGGGTTCGAAGTTTGAGGTTTGGGGTTCGAGGTTTGAGGTTTGAGGTTGAGGGTTGGGGTTTGAGTTTGGGGATTGGGGTTCGGGGTTTTAGGTTTGGTGTTTGTGGTGTTTGGATTGGGTGAAATGTTTCTTTCGTGCCAAACGGCGAATTATGAGATTCAAATTGCTGTTTTAAACTTGTAAAAACATAAAAAACGCTGTTTTCAACTAATCAAACCGATGAATTTCTTTTGTTGGAAACTGCGGATTTTTGTGAAATCACGATAAAACGCTGTTTTCAACTATTCAAACTGATAAATTCATGTATCTTTCGTGCGAAACGGTGGATTTTTGTGAAATCACGATAAAACTGCTGTTTTAAACTTGCAAAAACATAGAAAAACGCTGTTTCGAACTATTCAAACTGACAAATTCATGTTTCTTTCGTGTGAAACGGCGATTTATGAGAAATGACGATAAAATTGCTGTTTTAAACTTGCAAAAACATAGAAAAACGCTGTTTTGAACTATTCAAACTGACAAATTCATGTTTCTTTCGTGTGAAAGGCGATTTATGAGAAATGACGATAAAAATTGCTGTTTTAAACTTGCAAAAACATAGAAAAACGCTGTTTTGAACTATTCAAACTGACAAATTCATGTTTCTTTCGTGTGAAACGGCGATTTATGAGAAATGACGATAAAATTGCTGTTTTAAACTTGCAAAAACATAGAAAAACGCTGTTTTTAACTATTCAAACTGATAAATTCAGGTTTCTTTCGTTCGAAACGGTGGATTTTTGAGAAATCACGATAAAACTGCTGTTTTAAACTTGCAAAAACATAGAAAAACGCTGTTTTGAACTATTCAAACTGACAAATTCATGTTTCTTTCGTGTGAAACGGCGATTTATGAGAAATGACGATAAAATTGCTGTTTTAAACTTGCAAAAACATAGCAAAACGCTGTTTTCTACTATTCAAACTGATAAATTCATGTTTCTTTCGTGCGAAACGGCGATTTATGAGAAATGACGATAAAGTTGCTGTTTTAAACTTGCAAAAACATAGAAAAAACGCTGTTTTGAACTATTCAAACTGACAAAATCATGTTTCTTTCGTGTGAAACGGCGATTTATGAGAAATGACGATAAAATTGCTGTTTTAAACTTGCAAAAACATAGAAAAACGCTGTTTTTAACTATTCAAACTGATAAATTCAGGTTTCTTTCGTTCGAAACGGTGGATTTTTGTGAAATCACGATAAAACTGCTGTTTTAAACTTGCAAAAACATAGAAAAACGCTGTTTTGAACTATTCAAACTGACAAATTCATGTTTCTTTCGTGCGAAACGGCGATTTATGAGAAATGACGATAAAATTGCTGTTTTAAACTTGCAAAAACATAGAAAAACGCTGTTTTTAACTATTCAAAACTGATAAATTCAGGTTTCTTTCGTTCGAAACGGTGGATTTTTGTGAAATCACGATAAAACTGCTGTTTTAAACTTGCAAAAACATAGAAAAACGCTGTTTTTAACTATTCAAACTGATAAATTCAGGTTTCTTTCGTTCGAAACGGTGGATTTTTGTGAAATCACGATAAAACTGCTGTTTTAAACTTGCAAAAACATAAAAAAAACGCTGTTTTCAACTATTCAAACTGATAAATTCATGTTTCTTTCGTGCGAAACGGCGATTTATGAGAAATGACGATAAAATTGCTGTTTTAAACTTGCAAAAACATAGAAAAACGCTGTTTTTAACTATTCAAACTGATAAATTCAGGTTTCTTTCGTTCGAAACGGTGATTTTTGTGAAATCAAGATAAAACTGCTGTTTTAAACTTGCAAAAACATAGAGAAACGCTGTTTTGAACTATTCAAACTGACAAATTAATGTTTCTTTCGTGCGAAACGGCGATTTATGAGAAATCACGTTAAAACTGCTGCTTTAAACTTGCAAAAACATAGAAAAACGCTGTTTTCCACTATTCAGACTGATAAATTCATGTTACTTTCCTGCGAAACGGCGATTTATGAGAAATGACGATAAAATTGCTGTTTTAAACTTGCAAAAACATAGAAAAACGCTGTTTTGAACTATTCAAACTGACAAAATCATGTTTCTTTCGTGTGAAACGGCGATTTATGAGAAATGACGATAAAATTGCTGTTTTAAACTTGCAAAAACATAGAAAAACGCTGTTTTTAACTATTCAAACTGATAAATTCAGGTTTCTTTCGTTCGAAACGGTGGATTTTTGTGAAATCACGATAAAACTGCTGTTTTAAACTTGCAAAAACATAGAAAAACGCTGTTTTGAACTATTCAAACTGACAAATTCATGTTTTTTTCGTGTGAAACGGCGATTTATGAGAAATGACGATAAAATTGCTGTTTTAAACTTGGAAAAACATAGAAAAACGCTGTTTTGAACTATTCAAACTGACAAATTCATGTTTCTTTCGTGCGAAACGGCGATTTATGAGAAATGACGATTAAATTGCTGTTTTAAACTTGCAAAAACATAGAAAAACGCTGTTTTTAACTATTCAAACTGATAAATTCAGGTTTCTTTCGTGCGAAACGGCGATTATGAGAAATGACGATAAAATTACTGTTTTAAACTTGCAAAAACATAGAAAAACGCTGTTTTGAACTATTCAAACTGACAAATTCATGTTTCTTTCGTGCGAAACGGCGATTTATGAGAAATGACGATAAAATTGCTGTTTTAAACTTGCAAAAACATAGAAATACGCTGTTTTCAACTATTAAAACTGATAAATTTAGGTTTCTTTCGTGCTAAACGGCGATTTATGAGAAATGACGATAAAATTGCTGTTTTAAACTTGCAAAAACATAGAAAAACGTTGTTTTTAACTATTCAAACTGATAAATTCAGGTTTCTTTCGTTCGAAACAATGGATTTTGTGAAATCACGATAAAACTGCTGTTTTAAACTTGCAAAAACATAGAAAAACGCTGTTTTGAACTATTCAAACTGACAAATTCATGTTTCTTTCGTGTGAAACGGCGATTTATGAGAAATGACGATAAAATTGCTGTTTTAAACTTGCAAAAACATAGAAAAACGCTGTTTTGAACTATTCAAACTGACAAATTCATGTTTCTTTCGTGTGAAACGGCGATTTATGAGAAATGACGATAAAATTGCTGTTTTAAACTTGCAAAAACATAGAAAAACGCTGTTTCGAACTATTCAAACTGACAAATTCATGTTTCTTTCGTGTGAAACGGCGATTGATGAGAAATGACGATAAAATTGCTGTTTTAAACTTGCAAAAACATAGAAAAACGCTGTTTTGAACTATTCAAACTGACAAATTCATGTTTCTTCGTGTGAAACGGCGATTTATGAGAAATGACGATAAAATTGCTGTTTTAAACTTGCAAAAACATAGAAAAACCCTGTTTTCAACTATTCAAATTGATAAATTCATGTTTCTTTCGTGCGAAACGGCGATTTATGAGAAATGACGATAAAATTGCTGTATTAAACTTGCAAAAACATAGAAAAACGCTGTTTTCAACTATTCAAACTGACAAATTCATGTTTATTCCGTGCGAAACGGCGATTTATGAGAAATGACGATAAAATTGCTGTTTTAAACTTGCAAAAACATAGAAAAACGCTGTTTTCAACTATTCAAACTGATAAATTTAGGTTTCTTTCGTGCTAAACGGCGATTTATGAGAAATGACGATAAAATTGCTGTTTTAAACTTGCAAAAACATAGAAAAACGCTGTTTTCAACTGTTCAAACTGATAAATTCATGTTTCTTTCGTGCAAAACGGCGATTTATGAGAAATGACGATAAAATTGCTGTTTTAAACTTGCAAAAACATAGAAAAACGCTGTTTTGAACTATTCAAACTGACAAATTCATGTTTCTGTCGTGCGAAACGGCGATTTGTGAGAAATGACGATAAAATTGCTGTTTTAAACTTGCAAAAACATAGAAAAACGCTGTTTTCAACTATTCAAACTGATAAATTCAGGTTTCTTTCGTGCGATACGGCGATTTATGAGAAATGACGATAAAACTGCTGTTTTAAAACTTGCAAAAACATATAAAAACGCTGTTTTGAACTATTCAAACTGACAAATTCATGTTTCTTTCGTGCGAAAGGGCTATTTATGAGAAATGACGATAAAATTGCTGTTTTAAACTTGCAAAAACATAGAAAAACGCTGTTTTCAACTATTCAAACTGACAAATTCATGTTTATTTCGTGCGAAACGGCGATTTATGAGAAATGACGATAAAATTACTGTTTTAAACTTACAAAAACAAGAAAAACGCTGTTTTCAACCTTCAAACTGATAAATTCAGGTTTCTTTAGTTCGAAACGGTGGATTTTTTTGAAATCACGATGAAACTGCTGTTTTAAACTAGCAAAACCAAGAAAACGCTGTTTTCAACAATCTAAACTGACGTATTTAAAATGCTGTTTTAAACTTGCAAAAACATAGAAAACGCTGTTTTGAACAATCCAAACTGATAAATTCAGTTTTGTGGTTTGGGGTTCGAGGTTTGAGGTTTGGGGTTCAGGTTTGGGGTTTGAGGTTTAGGGTTTGAGGTTCGAGTTTTGGGGTTAGGGGTTGAGCTTTGGGGTTTGAGGTTTGGGGTTCGCGGTTTGAGGTTTCGGGTTGGGGTTCGGTGTTTGAGGTTTGGGGTTTGGGGTTCGAGGTTTGAGGTTTGGGGTTCGAGGTTTGAGGTTTGGGGTTGAGGTTTGGGTTTTGAGGTTAAGGGTTGGGGGTTCGAGTTTTTTGGTTTGGGGATGAGGTTTGGGGTTGAAGTTTGGGGTTGAAGTTTGGGGTTGAGGTTTGGGGTTGAGGTTTGGGGTTGAGGTTTGGGGTTGAGGTTTGGGGTTGAGGTTTGGGGTTTGAGGTTAGGGATTTGGGGCTCGAAGTTTGAGGTTTGGGGTTCGAGGTTTGAGGTTTGAGGTTGAGGGTTGGGGTTTGAGTTTGGGGATTGGGGTTCGGGGTTTTAGGTTTGGTGTTTGTGGTGTTTGGATTGGGTGAAATGTTTCTTTCGTGCGAAACGGCGAATTATGAGATTCAAATTGCTGTTTTAAACTTGTAAAAACATAAAAAACGCTGTTTTCAACTAATCAAACCGATGAATTTCTTTTGTTGGAAACTGCGGATTTTTGTGAAATCACGATAAAACGCTGTTTTCAACTATTCAAACTGACAAATTCATGTTTATTCCGTGCGAAACGGCGATTTATGAGAAATGACGATAAAATTGCTGTTTTAAACTTGCAAAAACATAGAAAAACGCTGTTTTCAACTATTCAAACTGATAAATTTAGGTTTCTTTCGTGCTAAACGGCGATTTATGAGAAATGACGATAAAATTGCTGTTTTAAACTTGCAAAAACATAGAAAAACGCTGTTTTCAACTGTTCAAACTGATAAATTCATGTTTCTTTCGTGCAAAACGGCGATTTATGAGAAATGACGATAAAATTGCTGTTTTAAACTTGCAAAAACATAGAAAAACGCTGTTTTGAACTATTCAAACTGACAAATTCATGTTTCTGTCGTGCGAAACGGCGATTTGTGAGAAATGACGATAAAATTGCTGTTTTAAACTTGCAAAAACATAGAAAAACGCTGTTTTCAACTATTCAAACTGATAAATTCAGGTTTCTTTCTTGCGATACGGCGATTTATGAGAAATGACGATAAAACTGCTGTTTTAAACTTGCAAAAACATATAAAAACGCTGTTTTGAACTATTCAAACTGACAAATTCATGTTTCTTTCGTGCGAAAGGGCTATTTATGAGAAATGACGATAAAATTGCTGTTTTAAACTTGCAAAAACATAGAAAAACGCTGTTTTCAACTATTCAAACTGACAAATTCATGTTTATTTCGTGCGAAACGGCGATTTATGAGAAATGACGATAAAATTACTGTTTTAAACTTACAAAAACAAGAAAAACGCTGTTTTCAACCTTCAAACTGATAAATTCAGGTTTCTTTAGTTCGAAACGGTGGATTTTTTTGAAATCACGATGAAACTGCTGTTTTAAACTAGCAAAACCAAGAAAACGCTGTTTTCAACAATCTAAACTGACGTATTTAAAATGCTGTTTTAAACTTGCAAAAACATAGAAAACGCTGTTTTGAACAATCCAAACTGATAAATTCAGTTTTGTGGTTTGGGGTTCGAGGTTTGAGGTTTGGGGTTCAGGTTTGGGGTTTGAGGTTTAGGGTTTGAGGTTCGAGTTTTGGGGTTAGGGGTTGAGCTTTGGGGTTTGAGGTTTGGGGTTCGCGGTTTGAGGTTTCGGGTTGGGGTTCGGTGTTTGAGGTTTGGGGTTTGGGGTTCGAGGTTTGAGGTTTGGGGTTCGAGGTTTGAGGTTTGGGGTTGAGGTTTGGGTTTTGAGGTTAAGGGTTGGGGGTTCGAGTTTTTTGGTTTGGGGATGAGGTTTGGGGTTGAAGTTTGGGGTTGAAGTTTGGGGTTGAGGTTTGGGGTTGAGGTTTGGGGTTGAGGTTTGGGGTTGAGGTTTGGGGTTGAGGTTTGGGGTTTGAGGTTAGGGATTTGGGGCTCGAAGTTTGAGGTTTGGGGTTCGAGGTTTGAGGTTTGAGGTTGAGGGTTGGGGTTTGAGTTTGGGGATTGGGGTTCGGGGTTTTAGGTTTGGTGTTTGTGGTGTTTGGATTGGGTGAAATGTTTCTTTCGTGCGAAACGGCGAATTATGAGATTCAAATTGCTGTTTTAAACTTGTAAAAACATAAAAAACGCTGTTTTCAACTAATCAAACCGATGAATTTCTTTTGTTGGAAACTGCGGATTTTTGTGAAATCACGATAAAACGCTGTTTTCAACTATTCAAACTGATAAATTCATGTATCTTTCGTGCGAAACGGCGATTTATAAGAAATGACGATAAAATTGCTGTTTTAAACTTGCAAAAACATAGAAAAACGCTGTTTTTAACTATTCAAACTGATAAATTCAGGTTTCTTTCGTTCGAAACGGTGGATTTTTGTGAAATCACGATAAAACTGCTGTTTTAAACTTGCAAAAACATAGAAAAACGCTGTTTCGAACTATTCAAACTGACAAATTCATGTTTCTTTCGTGTGAAACGGCGATTTATGAGAAATGACGATAAAATTGCTGTTTTAAACTTGCAAAAACATAGAAAAACGCTGTTTTGAACTATTAAAACTGACAAATTCATGTTTCTTTCGTGTGAAACGGCGATTTATGAGAAATGACAATAAAATTGCTGTTTTAAACTTGCAAAAACATAGAAAAACGCTGTTTTGAACTATTCAAACTGACAAATTCATGTTTCTTTCGTGTGAAACGGCGATTTATGAGAAATGACGATAGAATTGCTGTTTTAAACTTGTAAAAACATAGAAAAACGCTGTTTTGAACTATTCAAACTGACAAATTCATGTTTCTTTCGTGTGAAATGGCGATTTATGAGAAATGACGATAAAATTGCTGTTTTAAACTTGCAAAAACATAGAAAAACGCTGTTTTTAACTATTCAAACTGATAAATTCAGGTTTCTTTCGTTCGAAACGGTGGATTTTTGAGAAATCACGATAAAACTGCTGTTTTAAACTTGCAAAAACATAGAAAAACGCTGTTTTGAACTATTCAAACTGACAAATTCATGTTTCTTTCGTGTGAAACGGCGATTTATGAGAAATGACGATAAAATTGCTGTTTTAAACTTGCAAAAACATAGCTAAACGCTGTTTTCTACTATTCAAACTGATAAATTCATGTTTCTTTCGTGCAAAACGGCGATTTATGAGAAATGACGATAAAATTGCTGTTTTAAACTTGCAAAAACATAGAAAAACGCTGTTTTGAACTATTCAAACTGACAAAATCATGTTTCTTTCGTGTGAAACGGCGATTTATGAGAAATGACGATAAAATTGCTGTTTTAAACTTTCAAAAACATAGAAAAACGCTGTTTTTAACTATTCAAACTGATAAATTCAGGTTTCTTTCGTTCGAAACGGTGGATTTTTGTGAAATCACGATAAAACTGCTGTTTTAAACTTGCAAAAACATAGAAAAACGCTGTTTTGAACTATTCAATCTGACAAATTCATGTTTTTTTCGTGTGAAACGGCGATTGATGAGAAATGACGATAAAATTGCTGTTTTAAACTTGGAAAAACATAGAAAAACGCTGTTTTGAACTATTCAAACTGACAAATTCATGTTTCTTTCGTGCGAAACGGCGATTTATGAGAAATGACGATTAAATTGCTGTTTTAAACTTGCAAAAACATAGAAAAACGCTGTTTTTAACTATTCAAACTGATAAATTCAGGTTTCTTTCGTGCGAAACGGCGATTTATGAGAAATGACGATAAAATTACTGTTTTAAACTTGCAAAAACATAGAAAAACGCTGTTTTGAACTATTCAAACTGACAAATTCATGTTTCTTTCGTGCGAAACGGCGATTTATGAGAAATGACGATAAAATTGCTGTTTTAAACTTGCAAAAACATAGAAAAACGCTGTTTTCAACTGTTCAAACTGATAAATTCATGTTTCTTTCGTGCAAAACGGCGATTTATGAGAAATGACGATAAAATTGCTGTTTTAAACTTGCAAAAACATAGAAAAACGCTGTTTTGAACTATTCAAACTGACAAATTCATGTTTCTGTCGTGCGAAACGGCGATTTGTGAGAAATGACGATAAAATTGCTGTTTTAAACTTGCAAAAACATAGAAAAACGCTGTTTTCAACTATTCAAACTAATAAATTCAGGTTTCTTTCGTGCGATACGGCGATTTATGAGAAATGACGATAAAACTGCTGTTTTAAACTTGCAAAAACATATAAAAACGCTGTTTTGAACTATTCAAACTGACAAATTCATGTTTCTTTCGTGCGAAAGGGCTATTTATGAGAAATGACGATAAAATTGCTGTTTTAAACTTGCAAAAACATAGAAAAACGCTGTTTTCAACTATTCAAACTGACAAATTCATGTTTATTTCGTGCGAAACGGCGATTTATGAGAAATGACGATAAAATTACTGTTTTAAACTTACAAAAACAAGAAAAACGCTGTTTTCAACCTTCAAACTGATAAATTCAGGTTTCTTTAGTTCGAAACGGTGGATTTTTTTGAAATCACGATGAAACTGCTGTTTTAAACTAGCAAAACCAAGAAAACGCTGTTTTCAACAATCTAAACTGACGTATTTAAAATGCTGTTTTAAACTTGCAAAAACATAGAAAACGCTGTTTTGAACAATCCAAACTGATAAATTCAGTTTTGTGGTTTGGGGTTCGAGGTTTGAGGTTTGGGGTTCAGGTTTGGGGTTTGAGGTTTAGGGTTTGAGGTTCGAGTTTTGGGGTTAGGGGTTGAGCTTTGGGGTTTGAGGTTTGGGGTTCGCGGTTTGAGGTTTCGGGTTGGGGTTCGGTGTTTGAGGTTTGGGGTTTGGGGTTCGAGGTTTGAGGTTTGGGGTTCGAGGTTTGAGGTTTGGGGTTGAGGTTTGGGTTTTGAGGTTAAGGGTTGGGGGTTCGAGTTTTTTGGTTTGGGGATGAGGTTTGGGGTTGAAGTTTGGGGTTGAAGTTTGGGGTTGAGGTTTGGGGTTGAGGTTTGGGGTTGAGGTTTGGGGTTGAGGTTTGGGGTTGAGGTTTGGGGTTTGAGGTTAGGGATTTGGGGCTCGAAGTTTGAGGTTTGGGGTTCGAGGTTTGAGGTTTGAGGTTGAGGGTTGGGGTTTGAGTTTGGGGATTGGGGTTCGGGGTTTTAGGTTTGGTGTTTGTGGTGTTTGGATTGGGTGAAATGTTTCTTTCGTGCGAAACGGCGAATTATGAGATTCAAATTGCTGTTTTAAACTTGTAAAAACATAAAAAACGCTGTTTTCAACTAATCAAACCGATGAATTTCTTTTGTTGGAAACTGCGGATTTTTGTGAAATCACGATAAAACGCTGTTTTCAACTATTCAAACTGATAAATTCATGTATCTTTCGTGCGAAACGGCGATTTATAAGAAATGACGATAAAATTGCTGTTTTAAACTTGCAAAAACATAGAAAAACGCTGTTTTTAACTATTCAAACTGATAAATTCAGGTTTCTTTCGTTCGAAACGGTGGATTTTTGTGAAATCACGATAAAACTGCTGTTTTAAACTTGCAAAAACATAGAAAAACGCTGTTTCGAACTATTCAAACTGACAAATTCATGTTTCTTTCGTGTGAAACGGCGATTTATGAGAAATGACGATAAAATTGCTGTTTTAAACTTGCAAAAACATAGAAAAACGCTGTTTTGAACTATTAAAACTGACAAATTCATGTTTCTTTCGTGTGAAACGGCGATTTATGAGAAATGACAATAAAATTGCTGTTTTAAACTTGCAAAAACATAGAAAAACGCTGTTTTGAACTATTCAAACTGACAAATTCATGTTTCTTTCGTGTGAAACGGCGATTTATGAGAAATGACGATAGAATTGCTGTTTTAAACTTGTAAAAACATAGAAAAACGCTGTTTTGAACTATTCAAACTGACAAATTCATGTTTCTTTCGTGTGAAACGGCGATTTATGAGAAATGACGATAAAATTGCTGTTTTAAACTTGCAAAAACATAGAAAAACGCTGTTTTTAACTATTCAAACTGATAAATTCAGGTTTCTTTCGTTCGAAACGGTGGATTTTTGAGAAATCACGATAAAACTGCTGTTTTAAACTTGCAAAAACATAGAAAAACGCTGTTTTGAACTATTCAAACTGACAAATTCATGTTTCTTTCGTGTGAAACGGCGATTTATGAGAAATGACGATAAAATTGCTGTTTTAAACTTGCAAAAACATAGCTAAACGCTGTTTTCTACTATTCAAACTGATAAATTCATGTTTCTTTCGTGCAAAACGGCGATTTATGAGAAATGACGATAAAATTGCTGTTTTAAACTTGCAAAAACATAGAAAAACGCTGTTTTGAACTATTCAAACTGACAAAATCATGTTTCTTTCGTGTGAAACGGCGATTTATGAGAAATGACGATAAAATTGCTGTTTTAAACTTTCAAAAACATAGAAAAACGCTGTTTTTAACTATTCAAACTGATAAATTCAGGTTTCTTTCGTTCGAAACGGTGGATTTTTGTGAAATCACGATAAAACTGCTGTTTTAAACTTGCAAAAACATAGAAAAACGCTGTTTTGAACTATTCAAACTGACAAATTCATGTTTTTTTCGTGTGAAACGGCGATTTATGAGAAATGACGATAAAATTGCTGTTTTAAACTTGGAAAAACATAGAAAAACGCTGTTTTGAACTATTCAAACTGACAAATTCATGTTTCTTTCGTGCGAAACGGCGATTTATGAGAAATGACGATTAAATTGCTGTTTTAAACTTGCAAAAACATAGAAAAACGCTGTTTTTACCTATTCAAACTGATAAATTCAGGTTTCTTTCGTGCGAAACGGCGATTTATGAGAAATGACGATAAAATTACTGTTTTAAACTTGCAAAAACATAGAAAAACGCTGTTTTGAACTATTCAAACTGACAAATTCATGTTTCTTTCGTGCGAAACGGCGATTTATGAGAAATGACGATAAAATTGCTGTTTTAAACTTGCAAAAACATAGAAAAACGCTGTTTTTAACTATTCAAACTGATAAATTCAGGTTTCTTTCGTTCGAAACGGTGGATTTTTGTGAAATCACGATAAAACTGCTGTTTTAAACTTGCAAAAACATAGAAAAACGCTGTTTTTAACTATTCAAACTGATAAATTCAGGTTTCTTTCGTTCGAAACGGTGGATTTTTGTGAAATCACGATAAAACTGCTGTTTTAAACTTGCAAAAACATAAAAAAACGCTGTTTTCAACTATTCAAACTGATTAATTCATGTTTCTTTCGTGCGAAACGGCGATTTATGAGAAATGACGATAAAATTACTGTTTTAAACTTGCAAAAACATAGAAAAACGCTGTTTTGAACTATTCAAACTGACAAATTCATGTTTCTTTCGTGCGAAACGGCGATTTATGAGCAATGACGATAAAATTGCTGTTTAAAACTTGCAAAAACATAGAAAAACGCTGTTTTCAACTACTAAAACTGATAAATTTAGGTTTCTTTCGTGCTAAACGGCGATTTATGAGAAATGACGATAAAATTGCTGTTTTAAACTTGCAAAAACATAGAAAAACGTTGTTTTTAACTATTCAAACTGATAAATTCAGGTTTCTTTCGTTCGAAACGGTGGATTTTTGAGAAATCACGATAAAACTGCTGTTTTAAACTTGCAAAAACATAGAAAAACGCTGTTTTGAACTATTCAAACTGACAAATTCATGTTTCTTTCGTGTGAAACGGCGATTTATGAGAAATGACGATAAAATTGCTGTTTTAAACTTGCAAAAACATAGAAAAACGCTGTTTTGAAATATTCAAACTGACAAATTCATGTTTCTTTCGTGTGAAACGGCGATTTATGAGAAATGACGATAAAATTGCTGTTTTAAACTTGCAAAAACATAGAAAAACGCTGTTTTGAACTATTCAAACTGACAAATTCATGTTTCTTTCGTGTGAAACGGCGATTTATGAGAAATGACGATAGAATTGCTGTTTTAAACTTGTAAAAACATAGAAAAACGCTGTTTTGAACTATTCAAACTGACAAATTCATGTTTCTTTCGTGCGAAACGGCGATTTATGAGAAATGACGATAAAATTGCTGTTTTAAACTTGCAAAAACATAGAAAAACGCTGTTTTCAACTATTAAAACTGATAAATTTAGGTTTCTTTCGTGCTAAACGGCGATTTATGAGAAATGACGATAAAATTGCTGTTTTAAACTTGCAAAAACATAGAAAAACGTTGTTTTTAACTATTCAAACTGATAAATTCAGGTTTCTTTCGTTCGAAACGGTGGATTTTTGTGAAATCACGATAAAACTGCTGTTTTAAACTTGCAAAAACATAGAAAAACGCTGTTTTGAACTATTCAAACTGACAAATTCATGTTTCTTTCGTTCGAAACGGTGGATTTTTGAGAAATCACGATAAAACTGCTGTTTTAAACTTGCAAAAACATAGAAAAACGCTGTTTTGAACTATTCAAACTGACAAATTCATGTTTCTTTCGTGTGAAACGGCGATTTATGAGAAATGACGATAAAATTGCTGTTTTAAACTTGCAAAAACATAGCAAAACGCTGTTTTCTACTATTCAAACTGACAAATTCATGTTTCTTTCGTGTGAAACGGCGATTTATGAGAAATGACGATAAAATTGCTGTTTTAAACTTGCAAAAACATAGAAAAACGCTGTTTTGAACTATTCAAACTGACAAATTCATGTTTCTTTCGTGTGAAACGGCGATTTATGAGAAATGACGATAAAATTGCTGTTTTAAACTTGCAAAAACATAGAAAAACGCTGTTTTGAACTATTCAAACTGACAAAATCATGTTTCTTTCGTGTGAAACGGCGATTTATGAGAAATGACGATAAAATTGCTGTTTTAAACTTGCAAAAACATAGAAAAACATAGAAAAACGCTGTTTTTAACTATTCAAACTGATAAATTCAGGTTTCTTTCGTTCGAAACGGTGGATTTTTGTGAAATTACGATAAAACTGCTGTTTTAAACTTGCAAAAACATAGAAAAACGCTGTTTTTAACTATTCAAACTGATAAATTCATGTTTCTTTCGTGTGAAACGGCGATTTATGAGAAATGACGATAAAATTGCTGTTTTAAACTTGCAAAAACATAGAAAAACGCTGTTTTCAACTATTCAAACTGATAAATTCATGTTTCTTTCGTGTGAAACGGCGATTTATGAGAAATGACGATAAAATTGCTGTTTTAAACTTGCAAAAACATAGAAAAACGCTGATTTTAACTATTCAAACTGATAAATTCAGGTTTCTTTCGTTCGAAACGGTGGATTTTTGTGAAATCACGAAAAAACTGCTGTTTTAAACTTGCAAAAACATAGAAAAACGCTGTTTTGAACTATTCAAACTGACAAATTCATGTTTCTTTCGTGTGAAACGGCGATTTATGAGAAATAACGATAAAATTGCTGTTTTAAACTTGCAAAAACATAGAAAAACGCAGTTTTGAACTATTCAAACTGACAAATTCATGTTTCTTTCGTGTGAAACGGCGATTTATGAGAAATGACGATAAAATTGCTGTTTTAAACTTGCAAAAACATAGAAAAACGCTGTTTTGAACTATTCAAACTAACAAATTCATGTTTCTTTCGTGTGAAACGGCGATTTATAAGAAATGACGATAAAATTGCTGTTTTAAACTTGCAAAAACATAGAAAAACGCTGTTTTTAACTATTCAAACTGACAAAATTCAGGTTTCTTTCGATCGAAACGGTGGATTTTTGTGAAATCACGATAAAACTGCTGTTTTAAACTAGCAAAAACATAGAAAAACGCTGTTTTGAACTATTCAAACTTACAAATTCATGTTTCTTTCGTGTGAAACGGCGATTTATGAGAAATGACGATAAAATTGCTGTTTTAAACTTGCAAAAACATAGAAAAACGCTGTTTTTAACTATTCAAACTGATAAATTCAGGTTTCTTTCGTTCGAAACGGTGGATTTTTGTGAAATCACGATAAAACTGCTGTTTTAAACTTGCAAAAACATAGAAAAACGCTGTTTTGAACTATTCAAACTGACAAATTCATGTTTCTTTCGTGTGAAACGGCGATTTATGAGAAATGACGATAAAATTGTTGTTTTAAACTTGCAAAAACAAAGAAAAACGCTGTTTTCAACTATTCAAACTGATAAATTCATGTTTCTTTCGTGCGAAACGGCGATTTATGAGAAATGACGATAAAATTGCTGTTTTAAACTTGCAAAAACATAGAAAAACGCTGTTTTGAACAATTCAAACTGACAAAATCATGTTTCTTTCGTGTGAAACGGCGATTTATGAGAAATAACGATAAAATTGCTGTTTTAAACTAGCAAAAACATAGAAAAACGCTGTTTTCAACTATTCAAACTGATAAATTCATGTTTCTTTCGTGGGAAACGGCGATTTATGAGAAATGACGATAAAATTGCTGTTTTAAACTTGCAAAAACATAGAAAAACGCTGTTTTCAACTATTCAAACTGATAAATTCATGTTTCTTTCGTGTGAAACGGCGATTTATGATAAATGACGATAAAATTGCTGTTTTAAACTTGCAAAAACATAGAAAACGCTGATTTTAACTATTCAAACTGATAAATTCAGGTTTCTTTCGTTCAAAACGGTGGATTTTTGTGAAATCACGAAAAAACTGCTGTTTTAAACTTGCAAAAACATAGAAAAACGCTGTTTTGAACTATTCAAACTGACAAATTCATGTTTCTTTCGTGTGAAACGGCGATTTATGAGAAATAACGATAAAATTGCTGTTTTAAACTTGCAAAAACATAGAAAAACGCAGTTTTGAACTATTCAAATTGACAAATTCATGTTTCTTTCGTGTGAAACGGCGATTTATGAGAAATGACGATAAAATTGCTGTTTTAAACTTGCAAAAACATAGAAAAACGCTGTTTTGAACTATTCAAACTAACAAATTCATGTTTCTTTCGTGTGAAACGGCGATTTATGAGAAATGACGATAAAATTGCTGTTTTAAACTTGCAAAAACATAGAAAAACGCTGTTTTTAACTATTCAAACTGACAAAATTCAGGTTTCTTTCGATCGAAACGGTGGATTTTTGTGAAATCACGATAAAACTGCTGTTTTAAACTAGCAAAAACATAGAAAAACGCTGTTTTAAACTATTCAAACTTACAAATTCATGTTTCTTTCGTGTGAAACGGCGATTTATGAGAAATGACGATAAAATTGCTGTTTTAAACTTGCAAAAACATAGAAAAACGCTGTTTTTAACTATTCAAACTGATAAATTCAGGTTTCTTTCGTTCGAAACGGTGGATTTTTGTGAAATCACGATAAAACTGCTGTTTTAAACTTGCAAAAACAAAGAAAAACGCTGTTTTCAACTATTCAAACTGATAAATTCATGTTTCTTTCGTGCGAAACGGCGATTTATGAGAAATGACGATAAAATTGCTGTTTTAAACTTGCAAAAACATAGAAAAACGCTGTTTTGAACAATTCAAACTGACAAAATCATGTTTCTATCGTGTGAAACGGCGATTTATGAGAAATAACGATAAAATTGCTGTTTTAAACTAGCAAAAACATAGAAAAACGCTGTTTTGAACTATTCAAACTGACAAATTCATGTTTCTTTCGTGTGAAACGGCGATTTATGAGAAATGACGATAAAATTGCTGTTTTAAACTTGCAAAAACATAGAAAAACGCTGTTTTGAACTATTCAAACTGACAAATTCATGTTTCTTTCGTGTGAAACGGGGATTTATGAGAAATGACGATAAAATTGCTGTTTTAAACTTGCAAAAACATAGAAAAACGCTGTTTTGAACTATTCAAACCGACAAATTCATGTTTCTTTCGTGTGAAACGGCGATTTATGCGAAATGACGATAAAATTGCTGTTTTAAACTTGCAAAAACATAGAAAAACGCTGTTTTTAACTATTCAAACTGATAAATTCAGGTTTCTTTCGTTCGAAACGGTGGATTTTTGTGAAATCACGATAAAACTGCTGTTTTAAACTTGCAAAAACATAGAAAAACGCTGTTTTATAATATTCAAACTGACAAATTCATGTTTCTTTCGTGTGAAACGGCGATTTATGAGAAATGACGATAAAATTGCTGTTTTAAACTTGAAAAAATATAGAAAAACGCAGTTTTCAACTATTCAAACTGATAAATTCATATTTCTTTCGTGCGAAACGGCGATTTATGAGAAATGACGATAAAATTGCTGTTTTAAACTTGCAAAAACATAGAAAAACGCTGTTTTGAACAATTCCAACTGACAAAATCATGTTTCTTTCGTGTGAAACGGCGATTTATAAGAAATAACGATAAAATTGCTGTTTTAAACTAGCAAAAACATAGAAAAACGCTGTTTTGAACTATTCAAACTGACAAATTCATGTTTCTTTCGTGTGAAACGGCGATTTATGAGAAATGACGATAAAATTGCGGTTTTAAACTTGCAAAAACATAGAAAAACGCTGTTTTGAACAATTCAAACTGACAAATTCATGTTTCTTTCGTGTGAAACGGCGATTTATGCAAAATGACGATAAAATTGCTGCTTTAAACTTGCAAAAACATAGAAAAACGCTGTTTTTAACTATTCAAACTGATAAATTCATGGTTTCTTTCGTTCGAAACGGTGGATTTTTGTGAAATCACGATAAAACTGCTGTTTTAAACTTGCAAAAACATAGAAAAACGCTGTTTTGAACTATTCAAACTGACAAATTCATGTTTCTTTCGTGTGAAACGGCGATTTATGAGAAATGACGATAAAATTGCTGTTTTAAACTTGCAAAAACATAGAAAAACGCTGTTTTCAACTATTCAAACTGATAAATTCATGTTTCTTTCGTGTGAAACGGCGATTTATGAGAAATGACGATAAAATTGCTGTTTTAAACTTGCAAAAACATAGAAAAACGCTGTTTTGAACTATTCAAACTGATAAATTCATGTTTCTTTCGTGTGAAACGGCGACTTATGAGAAATGACGTTAAAATTGCTGTTTTAAACTTGCAAAAACATAGAAAAACGCTGTTTTTAACTATTCAAACTGATAAATTCAGGTTTCTTTCGTTCGAAACGGTGGATTTTTGTGAAATCACGATTAAACTGCTGTTTTAAACTTGCAAAAACATAGAAAAACGCTGTTTTCAACTATTCAAACTGATAAATTCATGTTTCTTTCGTGCGAAACGGCGATTTATGAGAAATGACGATAAAATTGCTGTTTTAAACTTGCAAAAACATAGAAAAACGCTGTTTTGAACAATTCAAACTGACAAAATCATGTTTCTTTCGTGTGAAACGGCGATTTATGAGAAATAACGATAAAATTGCAGTTTTAAACTAGCAAAAACATAGAAAAACGCTGTTTTGAACTATTCAAACTGACAAATTCATGTTTCTTTCGTGTGAAACGGCGATTTATGAGAAATGACGATAAAATTGCTGTTTTAAACTTGCAAAAACATAGAAAAACGCTGTTTTGAACTATTCAAACTGACAAATTCATGTTTCTTTCGTGTGAAACGGCGATTTATGAGAAATGACGATAAAATTGCTGTTTTAAACTTGCAAAAACATAGAAAAACGCTGTTTTGAACTATTCAAACTGACAAATTCATGTTTCTTTCGTGTGAAACGGCGATTTATGAGAAATGACGATAAAATTGCTGTTTTAAACTTGCAAAAACATAGAAAAACGCTGTTTTTAACTATTCAAACTGATAAATTCAGGTTTCTTTCGTTCGAAACGGTGGATTTTTGTGAAATCACAATAAAACTGCTGTTTTAAACTTGCAAAAACATAGAAAAACGCTGTTTTGAACTATTCAAACTGACAAATTTATATTTCTTTCGTGTGAAACGGCGATTTATGAGAAATGACGATAAAATTGCTGTTTTAAACTTGCAAAAACATAGAAAAACGCTGTTTTGAACTATTCAAACTGACAAATTCATGTTTCTTTCGTGTGAAACGGCGATTTATGAGAAATGACGATAAAATTGCTGTTTTAAACTTGCAAAAACATAGAAAAACGCTGTTTTGAACTATTCAAACCGACAAATTCATGTTTCTTTCGTGTGAAACGGCGATTTATGCGAAATGACGATAAAATTGCTGTTTTAAACTTGCAAAAACATAGAAAAACGCTGTTTTTAACTATTCAAACTGATAAATTCAGGTTTCTTTCTTTCGAAACGGTGGATTTTTGTGAAATCACGATAAAACTGCTGTTTTAAACTTGCAAAAACATAGAAAAATGCTGTTTTATAATATTCAAACTGACAAATTCATGTTTCTTTCGTGTGAAACGGCGATTTATGAGAAATGACGATAAAATTGCTGTTTTAAACTTGAAAAAATATAGAAAAACGCAGTTTTCAACTATTCAAACTGATAAATTCATATTTCTTTCGTGCGAAACGGCGATTTATGAGAAATGACGATAAAATTGCTGTTTTAAACTTGCAAAAACATAGAAAAACGCTGTTTTGAACAATTCAAACTGACAAAATCATGTTTCTTTCGTGTGAAACGGCGATTTATGAGAAATAACGATAAAATTGCTGTTTTAAACTAGCAAAAACATAGAAAAACGCTGTTTTGAACTATTCAAACTGACAAATTCATGTTTCTTTCGTGTGAAACGGCGATTTATGAGAAATGACGATAAAATTGCGGTTTTAAACTTGCAAAAACATAGAAAAACGCTGTTTTGAACTATTCAAACTGACAAATTCATGTTTCTTTCGTGTGAAACGGCGATTTATGCGAAATGACGATAAAATTGCTGCTTTAAACTTGCAAAAACATAGAAAAACGCTGTTTTTAACTATTCAAACTGATAAATTCATGGTTTCTTTCGTTCGAAACGGTGGATTTTTGTGAAATCACGATAAAACTGCTGTTTTAAACTTGCAAAAACATAGACAAACGCTGTTTTGAACTATTCAAACTGACAAATTCATGTTTCTTTCGTGTGAAACGGCGATTTATGAGAAATGACGATAAAATTGCTGTTTTAAACTTGCAAAAACATAGAAAAACGCTGTTTTCAACTATTCAAACTGATAAATTCATGTTTCTTTCGTGTGAAACGGCGATTTATGAGAAATGACGATAAAATTGCTGTTTTAAACTTGCAAAAACATAGAAAAACGCTGTTTTGAACTATTCAAACTGATAAATTCATGTTTCTTTCGTGTGAAACGGCGACTTATGAGAAATGACGTTAAAATTGCTGTTTTAAACTTGCAAAAACATAGAAAAACGCTGTTTTTAACTATTCAAACTGATAAATTCAGGTTTCTTTCGTTCGAAACGGTGGATTTTTGTGAAATCACGATTAAACTGCTGTTTTAAACTTGCAAAAACATAGAAAAACGCTGTTTTGAACTATTCAAACTGACAAATTCATGTTTCTTTCGTGTGAAACAACGATTTATGAGAAATGACGATAAAATTGCTGTTTTAAACTTGCAAAAATATAGAAAAACGCTGTTTTGAACTATTTAAACTGACAAATTCATGTTTCTTTCGTGTGAAACGGCGATTTATGAGAAATGACGATAAAATTGCTGTTTTAAACTTGCAAAAACATAGAAAAACGCTGTTTTGAACTATTCAAACTGACAAAATCATGTTTCTTTCGTGTGAAACGGCGATTTATGAGAAATGACGATAAAATTGCTGTATTAAACTTGCAAAAACATAGAAAAACTCTGTTTTTAACTATTCAAACTGATAAATTCAGGTTTCTTTCGTTCGAAACGGTGGATTTTTGTGAAATCACGATAAAACTGCTGTTTTAAACTTGCAAAAACATAGAAAAACGCTGTTTTGAACTATTCAAACTGACAAATTCATGTTTCTTTCGTGTGAAACGACGATTTATGAGAAATGACGATAAAATTGCTGTTTAAACTTGCAAAAACATAGAAAAACGCTGTTTTCAACTATTCAAATTGATAAATTCATGTTTCTTTCATGTGAAACGGCGATTTATGAGAAATGACGATAAAATTGCTGTTTTAAACTTGCAAAAACATAGAAAAACGCTGTTTTGAACTATTCAAACTGATAAATTCATGTTTCTTTCGTGTGAAACGGCGACTTATGAGAAATGACGTTAAAATTGCTGTTTTAAACTTGCAAAAACATAGAAAAACGCTGTTTTTAACTATTCAAACTGATAAATTCAGGTTTCTTTCGTTCGAAACGGTGGATTTTTGTGAAATCACGATTAAACTGCTGTTTTAAACTTGCAAAAACATAGAAAAACCCTGTTTTGAACTATTCAAACTGACAAATTCATGTTTCTTTCGTGTGAAACAACGATTTATGAGAAATGACGATAAAGTTGCTGTTTTAAACTTGCAAAAATATAGAAAAACGCTGTTTTGAACTATTTAAACTGACAAATTCATGTTTCTTTCGTGTGAAACGGCGATTTATGAGAAATGACGATAAAATTGCTGTTTTAAACTTGCAAAAACATAGAAAAACGCTGTTTTGAACTATTCAAACTGACAAAATCATGTTTCTTTCGTGTGAAACGGCGACTTATGAGAAATGACGTTAAAATTGCTGTTTTAAACTTGCAAAAACATAGAAAAACGCTGTTTTTAACTATTCAAACTGATAAATTCAGGTTTCTTTCGTTCGAAACGGTGGATTTTTGTGAAATCACGATTAAACTGCTGTTTTAAACTTGCAAAAACATAGAAAAACCCTGTTTTGAACTATTCAAACTGACAAATTCATGTTTCTTTCGTGTGAAACAACGATTTATGAGAAATGACGATAAAGTTGCTGTTTTAAACTTGCAAAAATATAGAAAAACGCTGTTTTGAACTATTTAAACTGACAAATTCATGTTTCTTTCGTGTGAAACGGCGATTTATGAGAAATGACGATAAAATTGCTGTTTTAAACTTGCAAAAACATAGAAAAACGCTGTTTTGAACTATTCAAACTGACAAAATCATGTTTCTTTCGTGTGAAACGGCGATTTATGAGAAATGACGATAAAATTGCTGTATTAAACTTGCAAAAACATAGAAAAACGCTGTTTTTAACTATTCAAACTGATAAATTCAGGTTTCTTTCGTTCGAAACGGTGGATTTTTGTGAAATCACGATAAAACTGCTGTTTTAAACTTGCAAAAACATAGAAAAAACGCTGTTTTGAACTATTCAAACTGACAAATTCATGTTTCTTTCGTGTGAAACGGCGATTTATGAGAAATGACGATAAAATTGCTGTTTTAAACTTGAAAAAATATAGAAAAACGCAGTTTTCAACTATTCAAACTGATAAATTCATATTTGTTTCGTGCGAAACGGCGATTTATGAGAAATGACGATAAAATTGCTGTTTTAAACTTGCAAAAACATAGAAAAACGCTGTTTTGAACAATTCAAACTGACAAAATCATGTTTCTTTCGTGTGAAACGGCGATTTATGAGAAATAACGATAAAATTGCTGTTTTAAACTAGCAAAAACATAGAAAAACGCTGTTTTGAACTTTTCAAACTGACAAATTCATGTTTCTTTCGTGTGAAACGGCGATTTATGAGAAATGACGATAAAATTGCTGTTTTAAACTTGCAAAAACATAGAAAAACGCTGTTTTGAACTATTCAAACTGACAAATTCATGTTTCTTTCGTGTGGAACGGCGATTTATGCGAAATGACGATAAAATTGCTGCTTTAAACTTGCAAAAACATAGAAAAACGCTGTTTTTAACTATTCAAACTGATAAATTCATGGTTTCTTTCGTTCCAAACGGTGGATTTTTGTGAAATCACGATAAAACTGCTGTTTTAAACTTGCAAAAACATAGAAAAACGCTGTTTTGAACTGTTCAAACTGACAAATTCATGTTTCTTTCGTGTGAAACGGCGATTTATGAGAAATGACGATAAAATTGCTGTTTTAAACTTGCAAAAACATAGAAAAACGCTGTTTTCAACTATTCAAACTGATAAATTCATGTTTCTTTCGTGTGAAACGGCGATTTATGAGAAATGACGATAAAATTGCTGTTTTAAACTTGCAAAAACATAGAAAAACGCTGTTTTGAACTATTCAAACTGATAAATTCATGTTTCTTTCGTGTGAAACGGCGACTTATGAGAAATGACGTTAAAATTGCTGTTTTAAACTTGCAAAAACATAGAAAAACGCTGTTTTGAACTATTCAAACTGACAAATTCATGTTTCTTTCGTGTGAAACGGCGATTTATGAGAAATGACGATAAAATTGCTGTTTTGAACTTGCAAAAACATAGAAAAACGCTGTTTTGAACTATTCAAACTGACAAATTCATGTTTCTTTCGTGTGAAACGGCGATTTATGAAAAATGACGATAAAATTGCTGTATTAAACTTGCAAAAACATAGAAAAACGCTGTTTTTAACTATTCAAACTGATAAATTCAGGTTTCTTTCGTTCGAAACGGTGGATTTTTGTGAAATCACGATAAAACTGCTGTTTTAAACTTGCAAAAACATAGAAAAACGCTGTTTTGAACAATTCAAACTTACAAATTCATGTTTCTTTCGTGTGAAACGGCGATTTATGATAAATGACGATAAAATTGCTGTTTTAAACTTGCAAAAACATAGAAAAACGCTGTTTTCAACTATTCAAACTGATAAATTCATGTTTCTTTCGTGCGAAACGGCGATTTATGAGAAATGACGATAAAATTGCTGTTTTAAACTTGCAAAAACATAGAAAAACGCTGTTTTGAACTATTCAAACTGACAAAATCATGTTTCTTTCGTGTGAAACGGCGATTTATGAGAAATGACGATAAAATTGCTGTTTTAAACTTGCAAAAACATAGAAAAACGCTGTTTTCAACTATTCAAACTGATAAATTCATGTTTCTTTCGTGTGAAACGGCGATTTATGAGAAATGACGATAAAATTGCTGTTTTAAACTTGCAAAAACATAGAAAAACGCTGTTTTGAACTATTCAAACTGATAAATTCATGTTTCTTTCGTGTGAAACGGCGACTTATGAGAAATGACGTTAAAATTGCTGTTTTAAACTTGCAAAAACATAGAAAAACGCTGTTTTTAACTATTCAAACTGATAAAATCAGGTTTCTTTCGTTCGAAACGGTGGATTTTTGTGAAATCACGATTAAACTGCTGTTTTAAACTTGCAAAAACATAGAAAAACGCTGTTTTGAACTATTCAAACTGACAAATTCATGTTTCTTTCGTGTGAAACAACGATTTATGAGAAATGACGATAAAATTGCTGTTTTAAACTTGCAAAAATATAGAAAAACGCTGTTTCGAACTATTTAAACTGACAAATTCATGTTTCTTTCGTGTGAAACGGCGATTTATGAGAAATGACGATAAAATTGCTGTTTTAAACTTGCAAAAACATAGAAAAACGCTGTTTTGAACTATTCAAACTGACAAAATCATGTTTCTTTCGTGTGAAACGGCGATTTATGAGAAATGACGATAAAATTGCTGTATTAAACTTGCAAAAACATAGAAAAACGCTGTTTTTAACTATTCAAACTGATAAATTCAGGTTTCTTTCGTTCGAAACGGTGGATTTTTGTGAAATCACGATAAAACTGCTGTTTTAAACTTGCAAAAACATAGAAAAACGCTGTTTTGAACTATTCAAACTGACAAATTCATGTTTCTTTCGTGTGGAACGGCGATTTATGCGAAATGACGATAAAATTGCTGCTTTAAACTTGCAAAAACATAGAAAAACGCTGTTTTTAACTATTCAAACTGATAAATTCATGTTTCTTTCGTGTGAAACGGCGATTTATGAGAAATGACGATAAAATTGCTGTTTTAAACTTGCAAAAACATAGAAAAACGCTGTTTTGAACTATTCAAACTGATAAATTCATGTTTCTTTCGTGTGAAACGGCGACTTATGAGAAATGACGTTAAAATTGCTGTTTTAAACTTGCAAAAACATAGAAAAACGCTATTTTTAACTATTCAATCTGATAAATTCAGGTTTCTTTCGTTCGAAACGGTGGATTTTTGTGAAATCACGATTAAACTGCTGTTTTAAACTTGCAAAAACATAGAAAAACGCTGTTTTGAACTATTCAAACTGACAAATTCATGTTTCTTTCGTGTGAAACGGCGATTTATGAGAAATGACGATAAAATTGCTGTTTTGAACTTGCAAAAACATAGAAAAACGCTGTTTTGAACTATTCAAACTGACAAATTTATGTTTCTTTCGTGTGAAACGGCGATTTATGAGAAATGACGATAAAATTGCTGTATTAAACTTGCAAAAACATAGAAAAACGCTGTTTTTAACTATTCAAACTGATAAATTCAGGTTTCTTTCGTTCGAAACGGTGGATTTTTGTGAAATCACGATAAAACTGCTGTTTTAAACTTGCAAAAACATAGAAAAACGCTGTTTTGAACTATTCAAACTTACAAATTCATGTTTCTTTCGTGTGAAACGGCGATTTATGAGAAATGACGATAAAATTGCTGTTTTAAACTTGCAAAAACATAGAAAAACGCTGTTTTCAACTATTCAAACTGATAAATTCATGTTTCTTTCGTGCGAAACGGCGATTTATGAGAAATGACGATAAAATTGCTGTTTTAAACTTGCAAAAACATAGAAAAACGCTGTTTTCAACTATTCAAACTGATAAATTCATGTTTCTTTCGTGTGAAACGGCGATTTATGAGAAATAACGATAAAATTGCTGTTTTGAACTTGCAAAAACATAGAAAAACGCTGTTTTGAACTATTCAAACTGACAAATTCATGTTTCTTTCGTGTGAAACGGCGATTTATGAGAAATGACGATAAAATTGCTGTATTAAACTTGCAAAAACATAGAAAAACGCTGTTTTTAACTATTCAAACTGATAAATTCAGGTTTCTTTCGTTCGAAACGGTGGATTTTTGTGAAATCACGATAAAACTGCTGTTTTAAACTTGCAAAAACATAGAAAAACGCTGTTTTGAACTATTCAAACTTACAAATTCATGTTTCTTTCGTGTGAAACGGCGATTTATGAGAAATGACGATAAAATTGCTGTTTTAAACTTGCAAAAACATAGAAAAACGCTGTTTTCAACTATTCAAACTGATAAATTCATGTTTCTTTCGTGCGAAACGGCGATTTATGAGAAATGACGATAAAATTGCTGTTTTAAACTTGCAAAAACATAGAAAAACGCTGTTTTGAACTATTCAAACTGACAAAATCATGTTTCTTTCGTGTGAAACGGCGATTTATGAGAAATGACGATAAAATTGCAGTTTTAAACTTGCAAAAACATAGAAAAACGCTGTTTTCAACTATTCAAACTGATAAATTCACGTTTCTTTCGTGTGAAACGGCGATTTATGAGAAATGACGATAAAATTGCTGTTTTAAACTTGCAAAAACATAGAAAAACGCTGTTTTTAACTATTCAAACTGATAAATTCAGGTTTCTTTCGTTCGAAACGGTGGATTTTTGTGAAATCACGATAAAACTGCTGTTTTAAACTTGCAAAAACATAGAAAAAACGCTGTTTTGAACTATTCAAACTGACAAATTCATGTTTCTTTCGTGGGAAACGGCGATTTATGAGAAATGACGATAAAATTGCTGTTTTAAACTTGCAAAAACATAGAAAAACCCTGTTTTTAACTATTCAAACTGATAAATTCAGGTTTCTTTCGTTCGAAACGGTGGATTTTTGTGAAATCACGATAAAACTGCTGTTTTAAACTTGCAAAAACATAGGAAAACGCTGTTTTGAACTATTCAAACTGACAAATTCATGTTTCTTTCGTGTGAAACGGCGATTTATGAGAAATGACGATAAAATTTCTGTTTTAAACTTGCAAAAATATAGAAAAACGCTGTTTTCAACTATTCAAACTGATAAATTCATATTTCTTTCGTGCGAAACGGCGATTTGTGAGAAATGACGATAAAATTGCTGTTTTAAAATTGCAAAAACATAGAAAAACGCTGTTTTGAACTATTCAAACTGACAAAATCATGTTTCTTTCGTGTGAAACGGCGATTTATGAGAAACGACGATAAAATTGCTGTTTTAAACTTGCAAAAACATAGAAAAACGCTGTTTTCAACTATTCAAACTGATAAATTCATGTTTCTTACGTGTGAAACGGCGATTTATGAGAAATGACGATAAAATTGCTGTTTTAAACTTGCAAAAACATAGAAAACGCTGTTTTGAACTATTCAAACTGACAAATTCATGTTTCTTTCGTGTGAAACGGCGATTTATGAGAAATGACGATAACATTGCTGTTTTAAACTTGCAAAAACATAGAAAAACGCTGTTTTAAACTTGCAAAAACATAGAAAAACGCTGTTTTGAACTATTCAAACTGACAAATTCATGTTTCTTTCGTGTGAAACGGCGATTTATGAGAAATAACGATAAAACTGCTGTTTTAAACTTGCAAAAACATAGAAAAACGCTGTTTTGAACTATTCAAACTGACAAATTCATGTTTCTTTCGTGTGAAACGGCGATTTATGAGAAATGACGATAAAATTGCTGTTTTAAACTTGCAAAAACATAGAAAAACGCTGTTTTGAACTATTCAAACTGACAAAATCATGTTTCTTTCGTGTGAAACGGCGATTTATGAGAAATGACGATAAAATTGCTGTTTTAAACTTGCAAAAACATAGAAAAACGCTGTTTTGAACTATTCAAACTAACAAAATCATGTTTCTTTCGTGTGAAACGGCGATTTATGATAAATGACGATAAAATTGCTGTTTTAAACTTGCAAAAACATAGAAAAACGCTGTTTTTAACTATTCAAACTGACAAAATTGAGGTTTCTTTCGTTCGAAACGGTGGATTTATGTGAAATCACGATAAAACTGCTGTTTTAAACTTGCAAAAACATAGAAAAACGCTGTTTTGAACTATTCAAACTGACAAATTCATGTTTCCTTCGTGTGAAACGGCGATTTATGAGAAATGACGATAAAATTGCTGTTTTAAACATGCAAAAACATAGAAAAACGCTGTTTTCAACTATTCAAACTGATAAATCCATGTTTCTTTCGTGCGAAACGGCGATTTATGAGAAATGACGAAAAAATTGCTGTTTTAAACTTGCAAAAACATAGAAAAACGCTGTTTTAAACTATTCAATATGACAAAATCATGTTTCTTTCGTGTGAAACTGCGATTTATGAGAAATGACGATAAAATTGCTGTTTTAAACTTGCAAAAACATAGAAAAACGCTGTTTTAAACTATTCAAACTGTCAAAATCATGTTTCTTTCGTGTGAAACGGCGATTTATGAGAAATGACGATAAAATTGCTGTTTTTAACTTGCAAAAACATAGAAAAACGCTGTTTTCAACTATTAAAACTGATAAATTCATGTTTCTTTCGTGTGAAACGGCGATTTATGGGAAATGACGATAAAATTGCTGTTTTAATCTTGCAAAAACATAGAAAAACGCTGTTTTTAACTATTCATACTGATAAATTCAGGTTTCTTTCGCTCGAAACGGTGGATTTTTGTGAAATCACGATAAAACTGCTGTTTTAAACTTGCAAAAACATAGAAAAACGCTGTTTTAACTATTCAAACTGAAAAATTCAGGTTTCTTTCGTTCGAAACGGTGGATTTTTGTGAAATCACGATAAAACTGCTGTTTTAAACTTGCAAAAACATAGAAAAACGCTGTTTTGAACTATTCAAACTGACAAATTCATGTTTCTTACGTGTGAAACGGCGATTTATGAGAAATGACGGTAAAATTGCTGTTTTAAACTTGCAAAAACATAGAAAAACGCTGTTTTTAACTATTCAAACTGACAAATTCAGGTTTCTTTCGTTCGAAACGGTGGATTTTTGTGAAATCACGATAAAACTGCTGTTTTAAACTTGCAAAAACATAGAAAAACGCTGGTTTGAACTATTCAAAATGACAAATTCATGTTTCTTTCGTGTGAAACGGCGATTTATGAGAAATGACGATAATATTGCTGTTTTAAACTTGCAAAAACAGAAAAACGCTATTTTTAACTATTCAAACTGATAAATTCAGGTTTCTTTCGTTCGAAACGGTGGATTTATGTGAAATCACGATAAAACTGCTGTTTTAAAGTTGCAAAAACATAGAAAAACTCTGTTTTGAACTATTCAAACTGACAAATTCATGTTTCTTTCGTGTGAAACGGCGATTTATGAGAAATGACGATAAAATTGCTGTTTTAAACATGCAAAAACCTAGAAAAACGCTGTTTTCAACTATTCAAACTGATAAATTCATGTTTCTTTCGTGCGAAACGGCGATTTATGAGAAATGACGAAAAAATTGCTGTTTTAAACTTGCAAAAACATAGAAAAACGCTGTTTTAAACTATTCAAACTGACAAAATCATGTTTCTTTCGTGTGAAACGGCGATTTATGAGAAATGACGATAAAATTGCTGTTTTAAACTTGCAAAAACATAGAAAAACGCTGTTTTGAACTATTCAAACTGTCAAAATCATGTTTCTTTCGTGTGAAACGGCGATTTATGAGAAATGACGATAAAATTGCTGTTTTAAACTTGCAAAAACATAGAAAAACGCTGTTTTTAACTATTCAAACTGACAAAATTCAGGTTTCTTTCGTTCGAAACGGTGGATTTATGTGAAATCACGATAAAACTGCTGTTTTAAACTTGCAAAAACATAGAAAAACGCTGTTTTGAACTATTCAAACTGACAAATTCATGTTTCTTTCGTGTGAAACGGCGATTTATGAGAAATGACGATAAAATTGCTGTTTTAAACATGCAAAAACATAAAAAAACGCTGTTTTCAACTATTCAAACTGATAAATTCATGTTTCTTTCGTGCGAAACGGCGATTTATGAGAAATGACGAAAAAATTGCTGTTTTAAACTTGCAAAAACATAGAAAAACGCTGTTTTAAACTATTCAAACTGACAAAATCATGTTTCTTTCGTGTGAAACGGCTATTTATGAGAAATGACGATAAAATTGCTGTTTTAAACTTGCAAAAACATAGAAAAACGCTGTTTTTAACTATTCATACTGATAAATTCAGGTTTCTTTCGTTCGAAACGGTGGATTTTTGTGAAATCACGATAAAACTGCTGTTTTAAACTTGCAAAAACATAGAAAAACGCTGTTTTGAACTATTCAAACTGACAAATTCATGTTTCTTTCGTGTGAAACGGCGATTTATGAGAAATGACGATAAAATTGCTGTTTTAAACTTGCAAAAACATAGAAAAACGCTGTTTTGAACTATTCAAACTGACAAATTCATGTTTATTTCGTGTGAAACGGCGATTTATGAGAAATGACGATAAAATTGCTGTTTTAAACTTGCAAAAACATAGAAAAACGCTGTTTTGAACTATTCAAACTGATAAATTCATGTTTCTTTCGTGTGAAACGGCAAATTATGAGAAATGACGATAAAATTGCTGTTTTAAACTTGCAAAAACATAGAAAAACGCTGTTTTTAACTATTCAAACTGATAAATTCAGGTTTCTTTCGTTCGAAACGGTGGATTTTTGTGAAATCACGATAAAACTGCTGTTTTAAACTTGCAAAAACATAGAAAAACGCTGGTTTGAACTATTCAAAATGACAAATTCATGTTTCTTTCGTGTGAAACGGCGATTTATGAGAAATGACGATAAAATTGCTGTTTTAAACTTGCAAAAACAGAAAAACGCTGTTTTTAACTATTCAAACTGATAAATTCATGTTTCTTTCGTTCGAAACGGTGGATTTATGTGAAATCACGATAAAACTGCTGTTTTAAACTTGCAAAAACATAGAAAAACTCTGTTTTGAACTATTCAAACTGACAAATTCATGTTTCTTTCGTGTGAAACGGCGATTTATGAGAAATGACGATAAAATTGCTGTTTTAAACATGCAAAAACATAGAAAAACGCTGTTTTCAACTATTTAAACTGATAAATTCATGTTTCTTTCGTGCGAAACGGCGATTTATGAGAAATGACGAAAAAATTGCTGTTTTAAACTTGCAAAAACATAGAAAAACGCTGTTTTAAACTATTCAAACTGACAAAATCATGTTTCTTTCGTGTGAAACGGCGATTTATGAGAAATGACGATAAAATTGCTGTTTTAAACTTGCAAAAACATAGAAAAACGCTGTTTTGAACTATTCAAACTGTCAAAATCATGTTTCTTTCGTGCGAAACGGCGATTTATGAGAAATGACGATAAAATTGCTGTTTTAAACTTGCAAAAACATAGAAAAACGCTGTTTTGAACTATTCAAACTGACAAATTCATGTTTCTTTCGTGCGAAACGGCGATTTATGAGAAATGACGATAAAATTGCTGTTTTAAACTTGCAAAAACATAGAAAAACGCTGTTTTGAACTATTCAAACTGACAAAATCATGTTTCTTTCGTGTGAAACGGCGATTTATGAGAAATGACGATAAAATTGCTGTTTTAACTTGCAAAAACATAGAAAAACGCTGTTTTCAACTATTCAAACTGATAAATTCATGTTTCTTTCGTGTGAAACGGCACTTCAAGAGAAATGACGATAAAATTGCTGTTTTAAACTTGCAAAAACATAAAAAAACGCTGTTTTTAATATTCAAACTGATAAATTCAGGTTTCTTTCGTTCGAAACGGTGGATTTTTGTGAAATCACGATAAAACTGCTGTTTTAAACTTGCAAAAACATAGAAAAACGCTGTTTTGAACTATTCAAACTGACAAATTCATGTTTCTTTCGTGTGAAACGGCGATTTATGAGAAATGACGATAAAATTGCTGTTTTAAACATGCAAAAACATAGAAAAACGCTGTTTTCAACTATTCAAACTGATAAATTCATGTTTCTTACGTGCGAAACGGCGATTTATGAGAAATGACGAAAAAATTGCTGTTTTAAACTTGCAAAAACATAGAAAAACGCTGTTTTAAACTATTCAAACTGACAAAATCATGTTTCTTTCGTGTGAAACGGCGATTTATGAGAAATGACGATAAAATTGCTGTTTTAAACTTGCAAAAACATAGAAAAACGCTGTTTTGAACTATTCAAACTGTCAAAATCATGTTTCTTTCGTGTGAAACGGCGATTTATGAGAAATGACGATAAAATTGCTGTTTTTAACTTGCAAAAACATAGAAAAACGCTGTTTTCAACTATTAAAACTGATAAATTCATATTTCTTTCGTGTGAAACGGCGATTTATGAGAAATGACGATAAAATTGCTGTTTTAAACTTGCAAAAACATAGAAAAACGCTGTTTTTAACTATTCATACTGATAAATTCAGGTTTCTTTCGTTCGAAACGGTGGATTTTTGTGAAATCACGATAAAACTGCTGTTTTAAACTTGCAAAAACATAGAAAAACGCTGTTTTGAACTATTCAAACTGTCAAATTCATGTTTCTTTCGTGTGAAACGGCGATTTATGAGAAATGACGATAAAATTGCTGTTTTAAACTTGCAAAAACATAAAAAACGCTGTTTTCAACTATTCAAACTTATAAATTCATGTTTCTTTCATGCGAAACGGCGATTTATGAGAAATGACGATAAAATTGCTGTTTTAAACTTGCAAAAACATAGAAAAACGCTGTTTTGAACTATTCAAACTGACAAAATCATGTTTCTTTCGTGTGAAACGGCGATTTATGAGAAATGACGATAAAATTGCTGTTTTAACTTGCAAAAACATAGAAAAACGCTGTTTTCAACTATTCAAACTGATAAATTCATGTTTCTTTCGTGTGAAAAGGCACTTTAAGAGAAATGACGATAAAATTGCTGTTTTAAACTTGCAAAAACATAAAAAAACGCTGTTTTTAATATTCAAACTGATAAATTCAGGTTTCTTTCGTTCGAAACGGTGGATTTTTGTGAAATCACGATAAAACTGCTGTTTTAAACTTGCAAAAACATAGAAAAACGCTGTTTTGAACTATTCAAACTGACAAATTCATGTTTCTTTCGTGTGAAACGGCGATTTATGAGAAATGACAATAAAATTGCTGTTTTAAACTTGCAAAAACATAGAAAAACGCTGTTTTGAACTATTCAAACTGACAAATTCATGTTTCTTTTGTGTGAAACGGCGATTTATGAGAAATGACGATAAAATTGCTGTTTTAAACTTGCAAAAACATAGAAAAACGCTGTTTTGAACTATTCAAACTGACAAATTCATGTTTATTTCGTGTGAAACGGCGATTTATAAGAAATGACAATAAAATTGCTGTTTTAAACTTGCAAAAACATAGAAAAACGCTGTTTTGAACTATTCAAACTGATAAATTATTGTTTCTTTCGTGTGAAACGGCAAATTATGAGAAATGACGATAAAATTGCTGTTTTAAACTTGCAAAAACATAGAAAAACGCTGTTTTAACTATTCAAACTGATAAATTCAGGTTTCTTTCGTTCGAAACGGTGGATTTTTGTGAAATCACGATAAAACTGCTGTTTTAAACTTGCAAAAACATAGAAAAACGCTGTTTTGAACTATTCAAACTGACAAATTCATGTTTCTTACGTGTGAAACGGCGATTTATGAGAAATGACGGTAAAATTGCTGTTTTAAACTTGCAAAAACATAGAAAAACGCTGTTTTTAACTATTCAAACTGATAAATTCAGGTTTCTTTCGTTCGAAACGGTGGATTTTTATGAAATCACGATAAAACTGCTGTTTTAAACTTGCAAAAACATAGAAAAACGCTGGTTTGAACTATTCAAAATGACAAATTCATGTTTCTTTCGTGTGAAACGGCGATTTATGAGAAATGACGATAATATTGCTGTTTTAAACTTGCAAAAACAGAAAAACGCTGTTTTTAACTATTCAAACTGATAAATTCAGGTTTCTTTCGTTCGAAACGGTGGATTTATGTGAAATCACGATAAAACTGCTGTTTTAAAGTTGCAAAAACATAGAAAAACTCTGTTTTGAACTATTCAAACTGACAAATTCATGTTTCTTTCGTGTGAAACGGCGATTTATGAGAAATGACGATAAAATTGCTGTTTTAAACATGCAAAAACCTAGAAAAACGCTGTTTTCAACTATTCAAACTGATAAATTCATGTTTCTTTCGTGCGAAACGGCGATTTATAAGAAATGACGAAAAAATTGCTGTTTTAAACTTGCAAAAACATAGAAAAACGCTGTTTTATACTATTCAAACTGACAAAATCATGTTTCTTTCGTGTGAAACTACGATTTATAAGAAATGACGATAAAATTGCTGTTTTAAACTTGCAAAAACATAGAAAAACGCTGTTTTGAACTATTCAAACTGTCAAAATCATGTTTCTTTCGTGTGAAACGGCGATTTATGAAAAATGACGATAAAATTGCTGTTTTAAACTTGCAAAAACATAGAAAAACGCTGTTTTTAACTATTCAAACTGACAAAATTCAGGTTTCTTTCGTTCGAAACGGTGGATTTATGTGAAATCACGATAAAACTGCTGTTTTAAACTTGCAAAAACATAGAAAAACGCTGTTTTGAACTATTCAAACTGACAAATTCATGTTTCTTTCGTGTGAAACGGCGATTTATGAGAAATGACGATAAAATTGCTGTTTTAAACATGCAAAAACATAGAAAAACGCTGTTTTCAACTATTCAAACTGATAAATTCATGTTTCTTTCGTGCGAAACGGCGATTTATGAGAAATGACGAAAAAATTGCTGTTTTAAACTTGCAAAAACATAGAAAAACGCTGTTTTAAACTATTCAAACTGACAAAATCATGTTTCTTTCGTGTGAAACGGCTATTTATGAGAAATGACGATAAAATTGCTGTTTTAAACTTGCAAAAACATAGAAAAACGCTGTTTTTAACTATTCATACTGATAAATTCAGGTTTCTTTCGTTCGAAACGGTGGATTTTTGTGAAATCACGATAAAACTGCTGTTTTAAACTTGCAAAAACATAGAAAAACGCTGTTTTGAACTATTCAAACTGACAAATTCATGTTTCTTTCGTGTGAAACGGCGATTTATGAGAAATGACGATAAAATTGCTGTTTTAAACTTGCAAAAACATAGTAAAACGCTGTTTTGAACTATTCAAACTGACAAATTCATGTTTATTTCGTGTGAAACGGCGATTTATGAGAAATGACGATAAAATTGCTGTTTTAAACTTGCAAAAACATAGAAAAACGCTGTTTTGAACTATTCAAACTGATAAATTCATGTTTCTTTCGTGTGAAACGGCAAATTATGAGAAATGACGATAAAATTGCTGTTTTAAACTTGCAAAAACATAGAAAAACGCTGTTTTTAACTATTCAAACTGATAAATTCAGGTTTCTTTCGTTCGAAACGGTGGATTTTTGTGAAATCACGATAAAACTGCTGTTTTAAACTTGCAAAAACATAGAAAAACGCTGGTTTGAACTATTCAAAATGACAAATTCATGTTTCTTTCGTGTGAAACGGCGATTTATGAGAAATGACGATAAAATTGCTGTTTTAAACTTGCAAAAACAGAAAAACGCTGTTTTTAACTATTCAAACTGATAAATTCAGGTTTCTTTCGTTCGAAACGGTGGATTTATGTGAAATCACGATAAAACTGCTGTTTTAAACTTGCAAAAACATAGAAAAACTCTGTTTTGAACTATTCAAACTGACAAATTCATGTTTCTTTCGTGTGAAACGGCGATTTATGAGAAATGACGATAAAATTGCTGTTTTAAACATGCAAAAACATAGAAAAACACTGTTTTCAACTATTTTAACTGATAAATTCATGTTTCTTTCGTGCGAAACGGCGATTTATGAGAAATGACGAAAAAATTGCTGTTTTAAACTTGCAAAAACATAGAAAAACGCTGTTTTAAACTATTCAAACTGACAAAATCATGTTTCTTTCGTGTGAAACGGCGATTTATGAGAAATTACGATAAAATTGCTGTTTTAAACTTGCAAAAACATAAAAAACGCTGTTTTGAACTATTCAAACTGTCAAAATCATGTTTCTTTCGTGCGAAACGGCGATTTATGAGAAATGACGATAAAATTGCTGTTTTAAACTTGCAAAAACATAGAAAAACGCTGTTTTGAACTATTCAAACTGACAAATTCATGTATCTTTCGTGCGAAACCGCGATTTATGAGAAATGACGATAAAATTGCTGTTTTAAACTTGCGAAAACATAGAAAAACGCTGTTTTGAACTATTCAAACTGACAAAATCATGTTTCTTTCGTGTGAAACGGCGATTTATGAGAAATGACGATAAAATTGCTGTTTTAACTTGCAAAAACATAGAAAAACGCTGTTTTCAACTATTCAAACTGATAAATTCATGTTTCTTTCGTGTGAAACGGCACTTCAAGAGAAATGACGATAAAATTGCTGTTTTAAACTTGCAAAAACATAAAAAAACGCTGTTTTTAATATTCAAACTGATAAATTCAGGTTTCTTTCGTTCGAAACGGTGGATTTTTGTGAAATCACGATAAAACTGCTGTTTTAAACTTGCAAAAACATAGAAAAACGCTGTTTTGAACTATTCAAACTAACAAATTCATGTTTCTTTCGTGTGAAACGGCGATTTATGAGACATGACGATAAAATTGCTGTTTTAAACATGCAAAAACATAGAAAAACGCTGTTTTCAACTATTCAAACTGATAAATTCATGTTTCTTACGTGCGAAACGGCGATTTATGAGAAATGACGAAAAAATTGCTGTTTTTAACTTGCAAAAACATAGAAAAACGCTGTTTTCAACTATTAAAACTGATAAATTCATATTTCTTTCGTGTGAAACGGCGATTTATGAGAAATGACGATAAAATTGCTGTTTTAAACTTGCAAAAACATAGAAAAACGCTGTTTTTAACTATTCATACTGATAAATTCAGGTTTCTTTCGTTCGAAACGGTGGATTTTTGTGAAATCACGATAAAACTGCTGTTTTAAACTTGCAAAAACATAGAAAAACGCTGTTTTGAACTATTCAAACTGTCAAATTCATGTTTCTTTCGTGTGAAACGGCGATTTATGAGAAATGACGATAAAATTGCTGTTTTAAACTTGCAAAAACATAAAAAACGCTGTTTTCAACTATTCAAACTTATAAATTCATGTTTCTTTCGTGCGAAACGGCGATTTATGAGAAATGACGATAAAATTGCTGTTTTAAACTTGCAAAAACATAGAAAAACGCTGTTTTGAACTATTCAAACTGACAAAATCATGTTTCTTTCGTGTGAAACGGCGATTTATGAGAAATGACGATAAAATTGCTGTTTTAAACTTGCAAAAACATAGAAAAACGCTGTTTTTAACTATTCATACTGATAAATTCAGGTTTCTTTCGTTCGAAACGGTGGATTTTTGTGAAATCACGATAAAACTGCTGTTTTAAACTTGCAAAAACATAGAAAAACGCTGTTTTGAACTATTCAAACTGTCAAATTCATGTTTCTTTCGTGTGAAACGGCGATTTATGAGAAATGACGATAAAATTGCTGTTTTAAACTTGCAAGAACATAAAAAACGCTGTTTTCAACTATTCAAACTTATAAATTCATGTTTCTTTCGTGCGAAACGGCGATTTATGAGAAATGACGATAAAATTGCTGTTTTAAACTTGCAAAAACATAGAAAAACGCTGTTTTCAACTATTCAAACTGATAAATTCATGTTTCTTTCGTGTGAAAAGGCACTTTAAGAGAAATGACGATAAAATTGCTGTTTTAAACTTGCAAAAACATAAAAAAACGCTGTTTTTAATATTCAAACTGATAAATTCAGGTTTCTTTCGTTCGAAACGGTGGATTTTTGTGAAATCACGATAAAACTGCTGTTTTAAACTTGCAAAAACATAGAAAAACGCTGTTTTGAACTATTCAAACTGACAAATTCATGTTTCTTTCGTGTGAAACGGCGATTTATGAGAAATGACGAAAAAATTGCTGTTTTAAACTTGCAAAAACATAGAAAAACGCTGTTTTGAACTATTCAAACTGATAAATTCATGTTTCTTTCGTGTGAAACGGCAAATTATGAGAAATGACGATAAAATTGTTGTTTTAAACTTGCAAAAACATAGAAAAACGCTGTTTTGAACTATTCAAACTGACAAATTCATGTTTCTTTCGTGTGAAACGGCGATTTATGAGAAATGACGATAAAATTGCTGTTTAAACTTGCAAAAACATAGTAAAACGCTGTTTTGAACTATTCAAACTGACAAATTCATGTTTATTTCGTGTGAAACGGCGATTTATGAGAAATGACGATAAAATTGCTGTTTTAAACTTGCAAAAACATAGAAAAACGCTGTTTTGAACTATTCAAACTGATAAATTCATGTTTCTTTCGTGTGAAACGGCAAATTATGAGAAATGACGATAAAATTGTTGTTTTAAACTTGCAAAAACATAGAAAAACGCTGTTTTTAACTATTCAAACTGATAAATTCAGGTTTCTTTCGTTCGAAACGGTGGATTTTTGTGAAATCACGATAAAACTGCTGTTTTAAACTTGCAAAAACATAGAAAAACGCTGGTTTAAACTATTCAAAATGACAAATTCATGTTTCTTTCGTGTGAAACGGCGATTTATGAGAAATGACGATAAAATTGCTGTTTTAAACTTGCAAAAACATAGTAAAAACGCTGTTTTCAACTATTCAAACTGATAAATTCATGTTTCTTTCGTGCGAAACGGCGATTTATGAGAAATGACGAAAAAATTGCTGTTTTAAACTTCCAAAAACATAGAAAAACGCTGTTTTAAACTATTCAAACTGACAAAATCATGTTTCTTTCGTGTGAAACGGCGATTTATGAGAAATGACGATAAAATTGCTGTTTTAAACTTGCAAAAACATAGAAAAACGCTGTTTTGAACTATTCAAACTGTCAAAATCATGTTTTTTTCGTGTGAAACGGCGATTTATGAGAAATGACGATAAAATTGCTGTTTTAAACTTGCAAAAACATAGAAAAACGCTGTTTTTAACTATTCAAACTGTCAAAATTCAGGTTTCTTTCGTTCGAAACGGTGGAATTATGTGAAATCACGATAAAACTGCTGTTTTAAACTTGCAAAAACATAGAAAAACGCTGTTTTGAACTATTCAAACTGACAAATTCATGTTTCTTTCGTGTGAAACGGCGATTTATGAGAAATGACGATAAAATTGCTGTTTTAAACATGCAAAAACATAGAAAAACGCTGTTTTCAACTATTCAAACTGATAAATTCATGTTTCTTTCGTGCGAAACGGCGATTTATGAGAAATGACGAAAAAATTGCTGTTTTAAACTTGCAAAAACATAGAAAAACGCTGTTTTAAACTATTCAAACTGACAAAATCATGTTTCTTTCGAGTGAAACGGCTATTTATGAGAAATGACGATAAAATTGCTGTTTTAAACTTGCAAAAACATAGAAAAACGCTGTTTTTAACTATTCATACTGATAAATTCAGGTTTCTTTCGTTCGAAACGGTGGATTTTTGTGAAATCACGATAAAACTGCTGTTTTAAACTTGCAAAAACATAGAAAAACGCTGTTTTGAACTATTCAAACTGACAAATTCATGTTTCTTTCGTGTGAAACGGCGATTTATGAGAAATGACGATAAAATTGCTGTTTTAAACTTGCAAAAACATAGTAAAACGCTGTTTTGAACTATTCAAACTGACAAATTCATGTTTATTTCGTGTGAAACGGCGATTTATGAGAAATGACGATAAAATTGCTGTTTTAAACTTGCAAAAACATAGAAAAACGCTGTTTTGAACTATTCAAACTGATAAATTCATGTTTCTTTCGTGTGAAACGGCAAATTATGAGAAATGACGATAAAATTGCTGTTTTAAACTTGCAAAAACATAGAAAAACGCTGTTTTTAACTATTCAAACTGATAAATTCAGGTTTCTTTCGTTCGAAACGGTGGATTTTTGTGAAATCACGATAAAACTGCTGTTTTAAACTTGCAAAAACATAGAAAAACGCTGGTTTGAACTATTCAAAATGACAAATTCATGTTTCTTTCGTGTGAAACGGCGATTTATGAGAAATGACGATAAAATTGCTGTTTTAAACTTGCAAAAACATATTAAAACGCTGTTTTGAACTATTCAAACTGACAAAATCATGTTTCTTTCGTGTGAAACGGCGATTTATGAGAAATGACGATAAAATTGCTGTTTTAAACTTGCAAAAACATAAAAAACGCTGTTTTGAACTATTCAAACTGTCAAAATCATGTTTCTTTCGTGCGAAACTGCGATTTATGAGAAATGACGATAAAATTGCTGTTTTAAACTTGCAAAAACATAGAAAAACGCTGTTTTGAACTATTCAAACTGACAAATTCATGTTTCTTTCGTGCGAAACGGCGATTTATGAGAAATGACGATAAAATTGCTGTTTTAAACTTGCAAAAACATAGAAAACCGCTGTTTTGAACTATTCAAACTGACAAAATCATGTTTCTTTCGTGTGAAACGGCGATTTATGAGAAATGACGATAATATTGCTGTTTTAACTTGCAAAAACATAGAAAAACGCTGTTTTCAACTATTCAAACTGATAAATTCATGTTTCTTTCGTGTGAAACGGCACTTCAAGAGAAATGACGATAAAATTGCTGTTTTAAACTTGCAAAAACATAAAAAAACGCTGTTTTTAATATTCAAACTGATAAATTCAGGTTTCTTTCGTTCGAAACGGTGGATTTTTGTGAAATCACGATAAAACTGCTGTTTTAAACTTGCAAAAACATAGAAAAACGCTGTTTTGAACTATTCAAACTAACAAATTCATGTTTCTTTCGTGTGAAACGGCGATTTATGAGAAATGACGATAAAATTGCTGTTTTAAACATGCAAAAACATAGAAAAACGCTGTTTTCAACTATTCAAACTGATAAATTCATGTTTCTTACGTGCGAAACGGCGATTTATGAGAAATGACGAAAAAATTGCTGTTTTAAACTTGCAAAAACATAGAAAAACGCTGTTTTAAACTATTCAAACTGACAAAATCATGTTTCTTTCGTGTGAAACGGCGATTTATGAGAAATGACGATAAAATTGCTGTTTTAAACTTGCAAAAACATAGAAAAACGCTGTTTTGAACTATTCAAACTGTCAAAATCATGTTTCTTTCGTGTGAAACGGCGATTTATGAGAAATGACGATAAAATTGCTGTTTTTAACTTGCAAAAACATAGAAAAACGCTGTTTTCAACTATTAAAACTGATAAATTCATATTTCTTTCGTGTGAAACGGCGATTTATGAGAAATGACGATAAAATTGCTGTTTTAAACTTGCAAAAACATAGAAAAACGCTGTTTTTAACTATTCATACTGATAAATTCAGGTTTCTTTCGTTCGAAACGGTGGATTTTTGTGAAATCACGATAAAACTGCTGTTTTAAACTTGCAAAAACATAGAAAAACGCTGTTTTGAACAATTCAAACTGTCAAATTCATGTTTCTTTCGTGTGAAACGGCGATTTATGAGAAATGACGATAAAATTGCTGTTTTAAACTTGCAAAAACATAAAAAACGCTGTTTTCAACTATTCAAACTTATAAATTCATGTTTCTTTCGTGCGAAACGGCGATTTATGAGAAATGACGATAAAATTGCTGTTTTAAACTTGCAAAAACATAGAAAAACGCTGTTTTGAACTATTCAAACTGACAAAATCATGTTTCTTTCGTGTGAAACGGCGATTTATGAGAAATGACGATAAAATTGCTGTTTTAACTTGCAAAAACATAGAAAAACGCTGTTTTCAACTATTCAAACTGATAAATTCATGTTTCTTTCGTGTGAAAAGGCACTTTAAGAGAAATGACGATAAAATTGCTGTTTTAAACTTGCAAAAACATAAAAAAACGCTGTTTTTAATATTCAAACTGATAAATTCAGGTTTCTTTCGTTCGAAACGGTGGATTTTTGTGAAATCACGATAAAACTGCTGTTTTAAACTTGCAAAAACATAGAAAAACGCTGTTTTGAACTATTCAAACTGACAAATTCATGTTTCTTTCGTGTGAAACGGCGATTTATGAGAAATGACAATAATATTGCTGTTTTAAACTTGCAAAAACATAGAAAAACGCTGTTT
>CAWWDY010000931.1:0-48612 GCA_963942605.1 Poecilus cupreus
AACAGCGTTTTTCTATGGTTTTGCAAGTTTAAAACAGCAATTTTATCGTCATTTCTCATAAATCGCCGTTTCACACGAAAGAAACATGAATTTGTCAGTTTGAATAGTTCAAAACAGCGTTTTTCTATGGTTTTGCAAGTTTAAAACAGCAGTTTTATCGTGATTTCACAAAAATCCACCGTTTCGAACGAAAGAAACCTGAATTTATCAGTTTGAATAGGTTAAAAACAGCGTTTTTATATGTTTTTGCAAGTTTAAAACAGCACTTTTATCGTCATTTCTCATAAAACGCCGTTTCACATGAAAGAAACATGAATTTGTCAGTTTGAATAGTTAAAAACAGCGTTTTTCTATGTTTTTGCAAGTTTAAAACAGTAATTTTATCGTCATTTCTTATAAATCGCCGTTTCACGCGAAAGAAACCTGAATTTATCAGTTTGAATAGTTAAAAACAGCGTTTTACTATGTTTTTGCAAGTTTAAAACAGCAATTTTATCGTCATTTCTCATAAATCGCCGTTTCACACGAAAGAAACATGAATTATCAGTCTGAATAGTTCAAAACAGCGTTTTTCTATGTTTTTGCAAGTTTAAAACATCAGTTTTATCGTGATTTCACAAAAATCCACCGTTTCGAACGAAAGAAACCTGAATTTATCAGTTTGAATAGTTTAAAAACGGCGTTTTTCTATGTTTTTGCAAGTTTAAAACAGCAATTTTATCGTCATTTCTCATAATTCGCCGTTTCAACACGAAAGAAACATAAATTTATCAGTTTGAATAGTTAAAAACAGCGTTTTTCTATGTTTTTGCAAGTTTAAAACAGCAATTTTATCGTCATTTCTCATAAATCGCCGTTTCACAGGAAAGAAACATGAATTTGTCAGTTTGAATAGTTCAAAACAGCGTTTTTCTATGCTTTTGCAAGTTTAAAACAGCAATTTTATCGTCATTTCTCATAAATCGCCGTTTCACACGAAAGAAACATGAATTTGTCAGTTTGAATAGTTCAAAACAGCGTTTTTATATGTTTTTGCAAGTTTAAAACAGCAGTTTTATCGTGATTTCATAAAAATCCACCGTTTCGAACAAAAGAAACCTGAATTTATCAGTTTGATTAGTTGAAAACGGCGTTTTTCTATGTTTTTGCAAGTTTAAAACAGCAATTTTATCGTCATTTCTCATAAATCGCCGTTTCACACGAAAGAAACTTGAATTTATCAGTTTGAATAGTTAAAAATAGCGTTTTTCTATGTTTTTGCAAGTTTTAAAACAGCAATTTTATCGTCGTTTCTCATAAATCGCCGTTTCACACGAAAGAAACATGAATTTATCAGTTTGAATATTTCAAAACAGCGTTTTTCTATGTTTTTGCAAGTTTAAAACAGCAATTTTATCGTCATTTCTCATAAATCGCCGTTTCACACGAAAGAAACATGAATTTATCAGTTTGAATAGTTAAAACAGCGTTTTTTCTATGTTTTTGCAAGTTTAAAACAGCAATTTTATCGTCATTTCTCATAAATCGCCGTTTCACACGAAAGAAACATGAATTTGTCAGTTTCAATAGTTCAAAACAGCGTTTTTTCTATGTTTTTGCAAGTTTTAAAACAGCAATTTTATCGTCATTTCTCATAAATCGCCGGTTTCACACGAAAGAAACATGAATTTGTCAGTTTGAATAGTTCAAAACAGCGTTTTTCTATGTTTTTTCATGTTTAAAACAGCAATTTTATCGTCATTTCTCATAAATCGCCGTTTCACACGAAAGAAACATGAATTTGTCAGTTTGAATAGTTCAAAACAGCGTTTTTCTATGTTTTTGCAAGTTTAAACAGCAATTTTATCGTCATTTCTCATAAATCGCCGTTTCACACGAAAGAAACATAAATTTGTCAGTTTGAATAGTTCAAAACAGCGTTTTTCTATGTTTTTTCATGTTTAAAACAGCATTTTTATCGTCATTTCTCATAAATCGCCGTTTCACACGAAAGAAACATGAATTTGTCAGTTTTGAATAGTTGAAAACAGCGTTTTTCTATGTTTTTGCAAGTTTAAAACAGCAATTTTATCGTCATTTCTCATAAATCGCCGTTTCACACGAAAGAAACATGAATTTGTCAGTTTGAATATTTCAAAACAGCGTTTTTCTATGTTTTTGCAAGTTTAAAACAGCAATTTTATCGTCATTTCTCATAAATCGCCGTTTCACACGAAAGAAACTTGAATTTATCAGTTTGAATAGTTAAAAATAGCGTTTTTCTATGTTTTTGCAAGTTTAAAACAGCAATTTTATCGTCATTTCTCATAAATCGCCGTTTCACACGAAAGAAACATGAATTTATCAGTTTGAATATTTCAAAACAGCGTTTTTCTATGTTTTTGCAAGTTTAAAACAGCAATTTTATCGTCATTTCTCATAAATCGCCGTTTCACACGAAAGAAACATGAATTTATCAGTTTGAATAGTTAAAAACAGCGTTTTTCTATGTTTTTGCAAGTTTAAAACAGCAATTTTATCGTCATTTCTCATAAATCGCCGTTTCACACGAAAGAAACATGAATTTGTCAGTTTCAATAGTTCAAAACAGCGTTTTTCTATGTTTTTGCAAGTTTAAAACAGCAATTTTATCGTCATTTCTCATAAATCGCCGTTTCACACGAAAGAAACATGAATTTGTCAGTTTGAATAGTTCAAAACAGCGTTTTTCTATGTTTTTTCATGTTTAAAACAGCAATTTTATCGTCATTTCTCATAAATCGCCGTTTCACACGAAAGAAACATGAATTTGTCAGTTTGAATAGTTGAAAACAGCGTTTTTCTATGTTTTTGCAAGTTTAAAACAGCAATTTTATCGTCATTTCTCATAAATCGCCGTTTCACACGAAAGAAACATGAATTTGTCAGTTTGAATAGTTCAAAACAGCGTTTTTCTATGTTTTTGCAAGTTTAAAACAGCAATTTTATCGTCATTTCTCATAAAACGCCGTTTCACACGAAAGAAACATGAATTTGTCAGTTTGAATAGTTAAAAACAGCGTTTTTCTATGTTTTTGCAAGTTTAAAACAGCAATTTTATCGTCATTTCTCATAAATCGCCGTTTCACACGAAAGAAACCTGAATTTATCAGTTTGAATAGTTAAAAACAGCGTTTTTCTATGTTTTTGCAAGTTTAAAACAGCAATTTTATCGTCATTTCTCATAAATCGCCGTTTCACACGAAAGAAACATGAATTTGTCAGTTTGAATAGTTCAAAACAGCGTTTTTCTATGTTTTTGCAAGTTTAAAACAGCAGTTTTATCGTGATTTCACAAAAATCCACCGTTTCGAACGAAAGAAACCTGAATTTATCAGTTTGAATAGTTAAAAACGGCGTTTTTCTATGTTTTTGCAAGTTTAAAACAGCAATTTTATCGTCATTTCTCATAAATCGCCGTTTCACACGAAAGAAACTTGAATTTATCAGTTTGAATAGTTAAAAACAGCGTTTTTCTATGTTTTTGCAAGTTTAAAACAGCAATTTTATCGTCATTTCTCATAAATCGCCGTTTCACACGAAAGAAACATGAATTTATCAGTTTGAATAGTTGAAAACAGCGTTTTTCTATGTTTTTGCAAGTTTAAAACAGCAATTTTATCGTCATTTCTCATAAATCGTCGTTTCACACGAAAGAAACATGAATTTGTCAGTTTGAATAGTTCAAAACAGCGTTTTTCTATGTTTTTGCAAGTTTAAAACAGCAATTTTATCGTCATTTCTCATAAATCGCCGTTTCACACGAAAGAAACATGAATTTATCAGTTTAAATAGTTAAAAACAGCGTTTTTCTATGGTTTTGCAAGTTTAAAACAGCAATTTTATCGTCATTTCTCATAAATCGCCGTTTCACACGAAAGAAACATGAATTTGTCAGTTTGAATAGTTCAAAACAGCGTTTTTCTATGTTTTTGCAAGTTTAAAACAGCATTTTTATCGTCATTTCTCATAAATCGCCGTTTCACACAAAAGAAACATGAATTTGTCAGTTTGAATAGTTCAAAACAGCGTTTTTCTATGTTTTTTCATGTTTAAAACAGCAATTTTTTCGTCATTTCTCATAAATCGCCGTTTCACACGAAAGAAACATGAATTTGTCAGTTTGAATAGTTGAAAACAGCGTTTTTCTATGTTTTTGCAAGTTTAAAACAGCAATTTTATCGTCATTTCTCATAAATCGCCGTTTCACACGAAAGAAACATGAATTTGTCAGTTTGAATAGTTCAAAACAGCGTTTTTCTATGTTTTTGCAAGTTTAAAACAGCAATTTTATCGTCATTTCTCATAAAACGCCGTTTCACACGAAAGAAACATGAATTTGTCAGTTTGAATAGTTAAAAACAGCGTTTTTCTATGTTTTTGCTAGTTTAAAACAGCAATTTTATCGTCATTTCTCATAAATCGCCGTTTCACACGAAAGAAACCTGAATTTATCAGTTTGAATAGTTAAAAACAGCGTTTTTCTATGTTTTTGCAAGTTTAATACAGCAATTTTATCGTCATTTCTCATAAATCGCCGTTTCACACGAAAGAAACATTAATTTATCAGTTTGAATAGTTCAAAACAGCGTTTTTCTATGTTTTTGCAAGTTTAAACCAGCAATTTTATCGTCATTTCTCATAAATCGCCGTTTCACACGAAAGAAACATGAATTTGTCAGTTTGAATAGTTCAAAACAGCGTTTTTCTATGTTTTTGCAAGTTAAAAACAGCAATTTTATCGTCATTTCTCATAAATCGCCGTTTCACACGAAAGAAACCTGAATTTATCAGTTTGAATAGTTAAAAAAAGCGTTTTTCTATGTTTTTGCAAGTTTAAAACAGCAATTTTATCGTCATTTCTCATAAATCGCCGTTTCACACGAAAGAAACATGAATTTGTCAGTTTGAATAGTTAAAAACAGCGTTTTTCTATGTTTTTGCAAGTTTAAAACAGCAATTTTATCGTCATTTCTCATAAATCGCCGTTTCACACGAAAGAAACCTGAATTTATCAGTTTGAATAGTTAAAAACAGCGTTTTTCTATGTTTTTGCAAGTTTAAAACAGCAATTTTATCGTCATTTCTCATAAATCGCCGTTTCACACGAAAGAAACATGAATTTATCAGTTTGAATAGTTCAAAACAGCGTTTTTCTATGTTTTTGCAAGTTTAAAACAGCAGTTTTATCGTGATTTCACAAAAATCCACCGTTTCGAACAAAAGAAACCTGAATTTATCAGTTTGAATAGTTAAAAACAGCGTTTTTCTAAGTTTTTGCAAGTTTAAAACAGCAATTTTATCTTCATTTCTCATAAATCGCCGTTTCACACGAAAGAAACATGAATTTGTCAGTTTGAATAGTTCAAAACAGCGTTTTTATGTTTTTTCATGTTTAAAACAGAAATTTTATCGTCATTTCTCATAAAACGCCGTTTCACACGAAAGAAACATGAATTTATCAGTTTGAATAGTTAAAAACAGCGTTTTTCTATGTTTTTGCAAGTTTAAAACAGCAATTTTATCTTCATTTCTCATAAATCGCCGTTTCACACGAAAGAAACATGAATTTGTCAGTTTGAATAGTTCAAAACAGCGTTTTTATGTTTTTTCATGTTTAAAACAGAAATTTTATCGTCATTTCTCATAAAACGCCGTTTCACACGAAAGAAACATGAATTTGTCAGTTTGAATAGTTCAAAACAGCGTTTTTCTATGTTTTTGCAAGTTTAAAACAGCAATTTTATCGTCATTTCTCATAAATAGCCGTTTCACACGAAAGAAACCTGAATTTATCAGTTTGAATAGTTAAAAACAGCGTTTTTCTATGTTTTTGCAAGTTTAAAACAGCAATTTTATCGTCATTTCTCATAAATCGCCGTTTCACACGAAAGAAACATGAATTTGTCAGTTTGAATAGTTCAAAACAGCGTTTTTCTATGTTTTTGCAAGTTTAAAACAGCAATTTTATCGTCATTTCTCATAAATCGCCGTTTCACACGAAAGAAACATAAATTTGTCAGTTTGAATAGTTCAAAACAGCGTTTTTCTATGTTTTTTCATGTTTAAAACAGCAATTTTATCGTCATTTCTCATAAATCGCCGTTTCACACGAAAGAAACATGAATTTGTCAGTTTGAATAGTTCAAAACAGCGTTTTTCTATGTTTTTGCAAGTTTAAAACAGCAATTTTATTGTCATTTCTCATAAATCGCCGTTTCGCACGAAAGAAACCTGAATATATCAGTTTGAATAGTTAAAAACGGCGTTTTTCTATGTTTTTGCAAGTTTAAAACAGCAATTTTATCGTCATTTCTCATAAATCGCCGTTTCACACGAAAGAAACCTGAATTTATCAGTTTGAATAGTTAAAAACAGCGTTTTTCTATGTTTTTGCAAGTTTAAAACAGCAATTTTATCGTCATTTCTCATAAATCGCCGTTTCACACGAAAGAAACATGAATTTGTCAGTTTGAATAGTTCAAAACAGCGTTTTTCTATGTTTTTGCAAGTTTAAAACAGCAATTTAATCGTCATTTCTCATAAATCGCCGTTTCACACGAAAGAAACATAAATTTGTCAGTTTGAATAGTTCAAAACAGCGTTTTTCTATGTTTTTTCATGTTTAAAACAGCAATTTTATCGTCATTTCTCATAAATCGCCGTTTCACACGAAAGAAACATGAATTTGTCAGTTTGAATAGTTCAAAACAGCGTTTTTCTATGTTTTTGCAAGTTTAAAACAGAAATTTTATTGTCATTTCTCATAAATCGCCGTTTCGCACGAAAGAAACCTGAATATATCAGTTTGAATAGTTAAAAACGGCGTTTTTCTATGTTTTTGCAAGTTTAAAACAGCAATTTTATCGTCATTTCTCATAAATCGCCGTTTCACACGAAAGAAACCTGAATTTATCAGTTTGAATAGTTAAAAACAGCGTTTTTCTATGTTTTTGCAAGTTTAAAACAGCAATTTTATCGTCATTTCTCATAAATCGCCGTTTCACACGAAAGAAACATGAATTTGTCAGTTTGAATAGTTCAAAACAGCGTTTTTCTATGTTTTTGCAAGTTTAAAACAGCAGTTTTATCGTGATTTCACGAAAATCCACCGTTTCGAACGAAAGAAACCTGAATTTATCAGTTTGAATAGTTAAAAACAGCGTTTTTCTATGTTTTTGCAAGTTTAAAACAGCAATTTTATCGTCATTTCTCATAAATCGCCGTTTCACACGAAAGAAACATGAATTTGTCAGTTTGAATAGTTCAAAACAGCGTTTTTCTATGTTTTTTCATGTTTAAAACAGCAATTTTATCGTCATTTCTCATAAATCGCCGTTTCACACGAAAGAAACATGAATTTGTCAGTTTGAATAGTTGAAAACAGCGTTTTTCTATGTTTTTGCAAGTTTAAAACAGCAATTTATCGTCATTTCTCATAAATCGCCGTTTCACACGAAAGAAACATGAATTTGTCAGTTTGAATAGTTCAAAACAGCGTTTTTCTATGGTTTTGCAAGTTTAAAACAGCAATTTTATCGTCATTTCTCATAAAACGCCGTTTCACACGAAAGAAACATGAATTTGTCAGTTTGAATAGTTAAAAACAGCGTTTTTCTATGTTTTTGCAAGTTTAAAACAGCAATTTTATCGTCATTTCTCATAAATCGCCGTTTCACACGAAAGAAACCTGAATTTATCAGTTTGAATAGTTAAAAACAGCGTTTTTCTATGTTTTTGCAAGTTTAAAACAGCAATTTTATCGTCATTTCTCATAAATCGCCGTTTCACACGAAAGAAACATGAATTTATCAGTTTGAATAGTTCAAAACAGCGTTTTTCTATGTTTTTGCAAGTTTAAAACAGCAGTTTTATCGTGATTTCACAAAAATCCACCGTTTCGAACAAAAGAAACCTGAATTTATCAGTTTGAATAGTTAAAAACAGCGTTTTTCTATGTTTTTGCAAGTTTAAAACAGCAATTTTATCGTCATTTCTCATAAATCGCCGTTTCACACGAAAGAAACATGAATTTATCAGTTTGAATAGTTAAAAACAGCGTTTTTCTATGTTTTTGCAAGTTTAAAACAGCAATTTTATCTTCATTTCTTATAAATCGCCGTTTCACACGAAAGAAAAATGAATTTGTCAGTTTGAATAGTTCAAAACAGCGTTTTTATGTTTTTTCATGTTTAAAACAGAAATTTTATCGTCATTTCTCATAAAACGCCGTTTCACACGAAAGAAACATGAATTTGTCAGTTTGAATAGTTCAAAACAGCGTTTTTCTATGGTTTTGCAAGTTTAAAACAGCAATTTTATCGTCATTTCTCATAAAACGCCGTTTCACACGAAAGAAACATGAATTTGTCAGTTTGAATAGTTAAAAACAGCGTTTTTCTATGTTTTTGCAAGTTTAAAACAGCAATTTTATCGTCATTTCTCATAAATCGCCGTTTCACACGAAAGAAACCTGAATTTATCAGTTTGAATAGTTAAAAACAGCGTTTTTCTATGTTTTTGCAAGTTTAAAACAGCAATTTTATCGTCATTTCTCATAAATCGCCGTTTCACACGAAAGAAACATGAATTTGTCAGTTTGAATAGTTCAAAACAGCGTTTTTCTATGTTTTTTCATGTTTAAAACAGCAATTTTATCGTCATTTCTCATAAATCGCCGTTTCACACGAAAGAAACATGAATTTGTCAGTTTGAATAGTTCAAAACAGCGTTTTTTCTATGTTTTTGCAAGTTTAAAACAGCAGTTTTATCGTGATTTCACAAAAATCCACCGTTTCGAACAAAAGAAACCTGAATTTATCAGTTTGAATAGTTAAAAACAGCGTTTTTCTATGTTTTTGCAAGTTTAAAACAGCAATTTTATCGTCATTTCTCATAAATCGCCGTTTCACACGAAAGAAACATGAATTTATCAGTTTGAATAGTTAAAAACAGCGTTTTTCTATGTTTTTGCAAGTTTAAAACAGCAATTTTATCTTCATTTCTCATAAATCGCCGTTTCACACGAAAGAAAAATGAATTTGTCAGTTTGAATAGTTCAAAACAGCGTTTTTATGTTTTTTCATGTTTAAAACAGAAATTTTATCGTCATTTCTCATAAAACGCCGTTTCACACGAAAGAAACATGAATTTGTCAGTTTGAATAGTTCAAAACAGCGTTTTTCTATGTTTTTGCAAGTTTAAAACAGCAATTTTATCGTCATTTCTCATAAATAGCCGTTTCACACGAAAGAAACCTGAATTTATCAGTTTGAATAGTTAAAAACAGCGTTTTTCTATGTTTTTGCAAGTTTAAAACAGCAATTTTATCGTCATTTCTCATAAATCGCCGTTTCACACGAAAGAAACATGAATTTATCAGTTTGAATAGTTAAAAACAGCGTTTTTCTATGTTTTTGCAAGTTTAAAACAGCAATTTTATCGTCATTTCTCAAAAATCGCCGTTTCACACGAAAGAAACATGAATTTATCAGTTTGAATAGTTAAAAACAGCGTTTTTCTATGTTTTTGCAAGTTTAAAACAGCAATTTTATCGTCATTTCTCATAAATCGCCGTTTCACACGAAAGAAACATGAATTTGTCAGTTTGAATAGTTCAAAACAGCGTTTTTCTATGTTTTTGCAAGCTTAAAACAGCAATTTTATCGTCATTTCTCATAAATCGCCGTTTCACACGAAGGAAACATGAATTTGTCAGTTTGAATAGTTCAAAACAGCGTTTTTCTATGTTCTTTCATGTTTAAAATAGCAATTTTATCGCCATTTCTCATAAATCGCCGTTTCACACGAAAGAAACATGAATTTGTCAGTTTGAATAGTTGAAAACAGCGTTTTTCTATGTTTTTGCAAGTTTAAAACAGCAATTTTATCTTCATTTCTCATAAATCGCCGTTTCACACGAAAGAAACATGAATTTGTCAGTTTGAATAGTTCAAAACAGCGTTTTTCTATGTTTTTGCAAGTTTAAAACAGCAATTTTATCGTCATTTCTCAAAAAACGCCGTTTCACACGAAAGAAACATGAATTTGTCAGTTTGAATAGTTAAAAACAGCGTTTTTCTATGTTTTTGCAAGTTTAAAACAGCAATTTTATCGCCATTTCTCATAAATCGCCGTTTCACACGAAAGAAACATGAATTTATCAGTTTGAATAGTTCAAAACAGCGTTTTTCTATGATTTTGCAAGTTTAAAACAGCAGTTTTATCGTGATTTCACAAAAATCCACCGTTTCGAACGAAAGAAACCTGAATTTATCAGTTTGAATAGTTAAAAACAGCGTTTTTCTAAGTTTTTGCAAGTTTAAAACAGCAATTTTATCGTCATTTCTCATAAATCGCCGTTTCACACGAAAGAAACATGAATTTATCTGTTTGAATAGTTAAAAACAGCGTTTTTCTATGTTTTTGCAAGTTTAAAACAGCAATTTTATCGTCATTTCTCATAAATCGCCGTTTCACACGAAAGAAACATAAATTTGTCAGTTTGAATAGTTCAAAACAGCGTTTTTCTATGTTTTTTCATGTTTAAAACAGCAATTTTATCGTCATTTCTCATAAATCGCCGTTTCACACGAAAGAAACATGAATTTGTCAGTTTGAATAGTTGAAAACAGCGTTTTTCTATGTTTTTGCAAGTTTAAAACAGCAATTTTATCGTCATTTCTCATAAATCGCCGTTTCACACGAAAGAAACATGAATTTGTCAGTTTGAATAGTTCAAAACAGCGTTTTTCTATGTTTTTGCAAGTTTAAAACTGCAATTTTATCGTCATTTCTCATAAATCGCCGTTTCACACGAAAGAAACCTGAATTTATCAGTTTGAATAGTTAAAAACAGCGTTTTTCTATGTTTTTGCAAGTTTAATACAGCAATTTTATCGTCATTTCTCATAAATCGCCGTTTCACATGAAAGAAACATGAATTTATCAGTTTGAATAGTTCAAAACAGCGTTTTTCTATGTTTTTGCAAGTTTAAAACAGCAATTTTTTCGTCATTTCTCATAAATCGCCGTTTCACACGAAAGAAACATGAATTTGTCAGTTTGAATAGTTCAAAACAGCGTTTTTCTATGTTTTTGCAAGTTTAAAACAGCAATTTTATCGTCATTTCTCGTAAATCGCCGTTTCACACGAAAGAAACCTGAATTTATCAGTTTGAATAGTTAAAAACAGCGTTTTTCTATGTTTTTGCAAGTTTAAAACAGCAATTTTATCGTCATTTCTCATAAATCGCCGTTTCACACGAAAGAAACATGAATTTGTCAGTTTGAATAGTTCAAAACAGCGTTTTTCTATGTTTTTGCAAGTTTAAAACAGCAGTTTTATCGTGATTTCACAAAAATCCATCGTTTCGAACGAAAGAAACCTGAATTTATCAGTTTGAATAGTTAAAAACAGCGTTTTTCTATGTTTTTGCAAGTTTAAAACAGTAATTTTATCGTCATTTCTCATAAATCGCCGTTTCACACGAAAGAAACATGAATTTGTCAGTTTGAATAGTTCAAAACAGCGTTTTTCTATGTTTTTTCATGTTTAAAACAGCAATTTTATCGTCATTTCTCATAAATCGCCGTTTCACACGAAAGAAACATGAATTTGTCAGTTTGAATAGTTGAAAACAGCGTTTTTATATGTTTTTGCAAGTTTAAAACAGTAATTTTATCGTCATTTCTCATAAATCGCCGTTTCACACGAAAGAAACATGAATTTGTCAGTTTAAATAGTTCAAAACAGCGTTTTTCTATGGTTTTGCAAGTTTAAAACAGCAATTTTATCGTCATTTCTCATAAAACGCCGTTTCACACGAAAGAAACATGAATTTGTCAGTTTGAATAGTTAAAAACAGCGTTTTTCTATGTTTTTGCAAGTTTAAAACAGCAATTTTATCGTCATTTCTCATAAATCGCCGTTTCACACGAAAGAAACCTGAATTTATCAGTTTGAATAGTTAAAAACAGCGTTTTTCTATGTTTTTGCAAGTTTAAAACAGCAATTTTATCGTCATTTCTCATAAATCGCCGTTTCACACGAAAGAAACATGAATTTATCAGTTTGAATAGTTCAAAACAGCGTTTTTCTATGTTTTTGCAAGTTTAAAACAGCAGTTTTATCGTGATTTCACAAAAATCCACCGTTTCGAACGAAAGAAACCTGAATTTATCAGTTTGAATAGTTAAAAACAGCGTTTTTCTATGTTTTTGCAAGTTTAAAACAGCAATTTTATCGTCATTTCTCATAAATCGCCGTTTCACACGAAAGAAACATGAATTTATCAGTTTGAATAGTTAAAAACAGCGTTTTTCTATGTTTCTGCAAGTTTAAAACAGCAATTTTATCTTCATTTCTCATAAATCGCCGTTTCACACGAAAGAAACATGAATTTGTCAGTTTGAATAGTTGAAAACAGCGTTTTTCTATGTTTTTGCAAGTTTAAAACAGTAATTTTATCGTCATTTCTCATAAATCGCCGTTTCACACGAAAGAAACATGAATTTGTTAGTTTGAATAGTTCAAAACAGCGTTCTTCTATGGTTTTGCAAGTTTAAAACAGCAATTTTATCGTCATTTCTCATAAAACGCCGTTTCACACGAAAGAAACATGAATTTGTCAGTTTGAATAGTTAAAAACAGCGTTTTTCTATGTTTTTGCAAGTTTAAAACAGCAATTTTATCGTCATTTCTCATAAATCGCCGTTTCACACGAAAGAAACCTGAATTTATCAGTTTAAATAGTTAAAAACAGCGTTTTTCTATGTTTTTGCAAGTTTAAAACAGCAATTTTATCGTCATTTCTCATAAATCGCCGTTTCACACGAAAGAAACATGAATTTATCAGTTTGAATAGTTCAAAACAGCGTTTTTCTATGTTTTTGCAAGTTTAAAACAGCAGTTTTATCGTGATTTCACAAAAATCCACCGTTTCGAACGAAAGAAACCTGAATTTATCAGTTTGAATAGTTAAAAACAGCGTTTTTCTATGTTTTTGCAAGTTTAAAACAGCAATTTTATCGTCATTTCTCATAAATCGCCGTTTCACACGAAAGAAACATGAATTTATCAGTTTGAATAGTTAAAAACAGCGTTTTTCTATGTTTTTGCAAGTTTAAAACAGCAATTTTATCTTCATTTCTCATAAATCGCCGTTTCACACGAAAGAAACATGAATTTGTCAGTTTGAATAGTTCAAAACAGCGTTTTTCTATGATTTTGCAAGTTTAAAACAGCAGTTTTATCGTGATTTCACAAAAATCCACCGTTTCGAACGAAAGAAACCTGAATTTATCAGTTTGAATAGTTAAAAACAGCGTTTTTCTAAGTTTTTGCAAGTTTAAAACAGCAATTTTATCGTCATTTCTCATAAATCGCCGTTTCACACGAAAGAAACATGAATTTATCTGTTTGAATAGTTAAAAACAGCGTTTTTCTATGTTTTTGCAAGTTTAAAACAGCAATTTTATCGTCATTTCTCATAAATCGCCGTTTCACACGAAAGAAACATAAATTTGTCAGTTTGAATAGTTCAAAACAGCGTTTTTCTATGTTTTTTCATGTTTAAAACAGCAATTTTATCGTCATTTCTCATAAATCGCCGTTTCACACGAAAGAAACATGAATTTGTCAGTTTGAATAGTTGAAAACAGCGTTTTTCTATGTTTTTGCAAGTTTAAAACAGCAATTTTATCGTCATTTCTCATAAATCGCCGTTTCACACGAAAGAAACATGAATTTGTCAGTTTGAATAGTTCAAAACAGCGTTTTTCTATGTTTTTGCAAGTTTAAAACTGCAATTTTATCGTCATTTCTCATAAATCGCCGTTTCACACGAAAGAAACCTGAATTTATCAGTTTGAATAGTTAAAAACAGCGTTTTTCTATGTTTTTGCAAGTTTAATACAGCAATTTTATCGTCATTTCTCATAAATCGCCGTTTCACATGAAAGAAACATGAATTTATCAGTTTGAATAGTTCAAAACAGCGTTTTTCTATGTTTTTGCAAGTTTAAAACAGCAATTTTTTCGTCATTTCTCATAAATCGCCGTTTCACACGAAAGAAACATGAATTTGTCAGTTTGAATAGTTCAAAACAGCGTTTTTCTATGTTTTTGCAAGTTTAAAACAGCAATTTTATCGTCATTTCTCGTAAATCGCCGTTTCACACGAAAGAAACCTGAATTTATCAGTTTGAATAGTTAAAAACAGCGTTTTTCTATGTTTTTGCAAGTTTAAAACAGCAATTTTATCGTCATTTCTCATAAATCGCCGTTTCACACGAAAGAAACATGAATTTGTCAGTTTGAATAGTTCAAAACAGCGTTTTTCTATGTTTTTGCAAGTTTAAAACAGCAGTTTTATCGTGATTTCACAAAAATCCATCGTTTCGAACGAAAGAAACCTGAATTTATCAGTTTGAATAGTTAAAAACAGCGTTTTTCTATGTTTTTGCAAGTTTAAAACAGTAATTTTATCGTCATTTCTCATAAATCGCCGTTTCACACGAAAGAAACATGAATTTGTCAGTTTGAATAGTTCAAAACAGCGTTTTTCTATGTTTTTTCATGTTTAAAACAGCAATTTTATCGTCATTTCTCATAAATCGCCGTTTCACACGAAAGAAACATGAATTTGTCAGTTTGAATAGTTGAAAACAGCGTTTTTATATGTTTTTGCAAGTTTAAAACAGTAATTTTATCGTCATTTCTCATAAATCGCCGTTTCACACGAAAGAAACATGAATTTGTCAGTTTAAATAGTTCAAAACAGCGTTTTTCTATGGTTTTGCAAGTTTAAAACAGCAATTTTATCGTCATTTCTCATAAAACGCCGTTTCACACGAAAGAAACATGAATTTGTCAGTTTGAATAGTTAAAAACAGCGTTTTTCTATGTTTTTGCAAGTTTAAAACAGCAATTTTATCGTCATTTCTCATAAATCGCCGTTTCACACGAAAGAAACCTGAATTTATCAGTTTGAATAGTTAAAAACAGCGTTTTTCTATGTTTTTGCAAGTTTAAAACAGCAATTTTATCGTCATTTCTCATAAATCGCCGTTTCACACGAAAGAAACATGAATTTATCAGTTTGAATAGTTCAAAACAGCGTTTTTCTATGTTTTTGCAAGTTTAAAACAGCAGTTTTATCGTGATTTCACAAAAATCCACCGTTTCGAACGAAAGAAACCTGAATTTATCAGTTTGAATAGTTAAAAACAGCGTTTTTCTATGTTTTTGCAAGTTTAAAACAGCAATTTTATCGTCATTTCTCATAAATCGCCGTTTCACACGAAAGAAACATGAATTTATCAGTTTGAATAGTTAAAAACAGCGTTTTTCTATGTTTCTGCAAGTTTAAAACAGCAATTTTATCTTCATTTCTCATAAATCGCCGTTTCACACGAAAGAAACATGAATTTGTCAGTTTGAATAGTTGAAAACAGCGTTTTTCTATGTTTTTGCAAGTTTAAAACAGTAATTTTATCGTCATTTCTCATAAATCGCCGTTTCACACGAAAGAAACATGAATTTGTTAGTTTGAATAGTTCAAAACAGCGTTCTTCTATGGTTTTGCAAGTTTAAAACAGCAATTTTATCGTCATTTCTCATAAAACGCCGTTTCACACGAAAGAAACATGAATTTGTCAGTTTGAATAGTTAAAAACAGCGTTTTTCTATGTTTTTGCAAGTTTAAAACAGCAATTTTATCGTCATTTCTCATAAATCGCCGTTTCACACGAAAGAAACCTGAATTTATCAGTTTAAATAGTTAAAAACAGCGTTTTTCTATGTTTTTGCAAGTTTAAAACAGCAATTTTATCGTCATTTCTCATAAATCGCCGTTTCACACGAAAGAAACATGAATTTATCAGTTTGAATAGTTCAAAACAGCGTTTTTCTATGTTTTTGCAAGTTTAAAACAGCAGTTTTATCGTGATTTCACAAAAATCCACCGTTTCGAACGAAAGAAACCTGAATTTATCAGTTTGAATAGTTAAAAACAGCGTTTTTCTATGTTTTTGCAAGTTTAAAACAGCAATTTTATCGTCATTTCTCATAAATCGCCGTTTCACACGAAAGAAACATGAATTTATCAGTTTGAATAGTTAAAAACAGCGTTTTTCTATGTTTTTGCAAGTTTAAAACAGCAATTTTATCTTCATTTCTCATAAATCGCCGTTTCACACGAAAGAAACATGAATTTGTCAGTTTGAATAGTTGAAAACAGCGTTTTTCTATGTTTTTGCAAGTTTAAAACAGTAATTTTATCGTCATTTCTCATAAATCGCCGTTTCACACGAAAGAAACATGAATTTGTCAGTTTGAATAGTTCAAAACAGCGTTCTTCTATGGTTTTGCAAGTTTAAAACAGCAATTTTATCGTTATTTCTCATAAAACGCCGTTTCACACGAAAGAAACATGAATTTGTCAGTTTGAATAGTTAAAAACAGCGTTTTTCTATGTTTTTGCAAGTTTAAAACAGCAATTTTATCGTCATTTCTCATAAATCGCCGTTTCACACGAAAGAAACCTGAATTTATCAGTTTGAATAGTTAAAAACAGCGTTTTTCTATGTTTTTGCAAGTTTAAAACAGCAATTTTATCGTCATTTCTCATAAATCGCCGTTTCACACGAAAGAAACATGAATTTATCAGTTTGAATAGTTCAAAACAGCGTTTTTCTATGTTTTTGCAAGTTTAAAACAGCAATTTTATCTTCATTTCTCATAAATCGCCGTTTCACACGAAAGAAACCTGAATTTATCAGTTTGAATAGTTAAAAACAGCGTTTTTCTATGTTTTTGCAAGTTTAAAACAGCAATTTTATCGTCATTTCTCATAAATCGCCGTTTCACACGAAAGAAACATGAATTTATCAGTTTGAATAGTTCAAAACAGCGTTTTTCTATGTTTTTGCAAGTTTAAAACAGCAGTTTTATCGTGATTTCACAAAAATCCACCGTTTCGAACGAAAGAAACCTGAATTTATCAGTTTGAATAGTTAAAAACAGCGTTTTTCTATGTTTTTGCAAGTTTAAAACAGCAATTTTATCGTCATTTCTCATAAATAGCCGTTTCACACGAAAGAAACCTGAATTTATCAGTTTGAATAGTTAAAAACAGCGTTTTTCTATGTTTTTGCAAGTTTAAAACAGCAATTTTATCGTCATTTCTCATAAATCGCCGTTTCACACGAAAGAAACATGAATTTATCAGTTTGAATAGTTCAAAACAGCGTTTTTCTATGTTTTTGCAAGTTTAAAACAGCAGTTTTATCGTGATTTCACAAAAATCCATCGTTTCGAACGAAAGAAACCTGAATTTATCAGTTTGAATAGTTAAAAACAGCGTTTTTCTATGTTTTTGCAAGTTTAAAACAGCAATTTTATAGTCATTTCTCATAAATCGCCGTTTCACACGAAAGAAACATGAATTTATCAGTTTGAATAGTTAAAAACAGCGTTTTTCTATGTTTTTGCAAGTTTAAAACAGCAGTTTTATCGTGATTTCACAAAAATCCACCGTTTCGAACGAAAGAAACCTGAATTTATCAGTTTGAATAGTTAAAAACAGCGTTTTTCTATGTTTTTGCAAGTTTAAAACAGCAATTTTATCGTCATTTCTCATAAATCGCCGTTTCACACGAAAGAAACATGAATTTATCAGTTTGAATAGTTAAAAACAGCGTTTTTTTATGTTTTTGCAAGTTTAAAACAGCAATTTTATCTTCATTTCTCATAAATCGCCGTTTCACACGAAAGAAACATGAATTTGTCAGTTTGAATAGTTCAAAACAGCGTTTTTATGTTTTTTCATGTTTAAAACAGAAATTTTATCGTCATTTCTCATAAAACGCCGTTTCACACGAAAGAAACATGAATTTGTCAGTTTGAATAGTTCAAAACAGCGTTTTTCTATGTTTTTGCAAGTTTAAAACAGCAATTTTATCGTCATTTCTCATAAATAGCCGTTTCACACGAAAGAAACCTGAATTTATCAGTTTGAATAGTTAAAAACAGCGTTTTTCTATGTTTTTGCAAGTTTAAAACAGCAATTTTATCGTCATTTCTCATAAATCGCCGTTTCACACGAAAGAAACATGAATTTATCAGTATGAATAGTTCAAAACAGCGTTTTTCTATGTTTTTGCAAGTTTAAAACAGCAGTTTTATCGTGCTTTCACAAAAATCCATCGTTTCGAATGAAAGAAACCTGAATTTATCAGTTTGAATAGTTAAAAACAGCGTTTTTCTATGTTTTTGCAAGTTTAAAACAGCAATTTTATCGTCATTTCTCATAAAACGCCGTTTCACACGAAAGAAACATGAATTTGTCAGTTTGAATAGTTAAAAACAGCGTTTTTCTATGTTTTTGCAAGTTTAAAACAGCAATTTTATCGTCATTTCTCATAAATCGCCGTTTCACACGAAAGAAACATGAATTTGTCAGTTTGAATAGTTCAAAACAGCGTTTTTCTATGTTTTTGCAAGCTTAAAACAGCAATTTTATCGTCATTTCTCATAAATCGCCGTTTCACACGAAAGAAACATGAATTTGTCAGTTTGAATAGTTCAAAACAGCGTTTTTCTATGTTTTTGTATGTTTAAAACAGCAGTTTTATCGTGATTTCACAAAAATCCACCGTTTTGAACGAAAGAAACCTGAATTGATCAATTTGAATAGTTAAAAACAGCGTGTTACTATGTTTTTGCAAGTTTAAAACAGCAATTTTATCTTCATTTCTCATAAATCGCCGTTTCACACGAAAGAAACATGAATTTGTCAGTTTGAATAGTTCAAAACAGCGTTTTTCTATGTTTTTGCAAGTTTAAAACAGCAATTTTATCGTCATTTCTCTTAAATCGCCGTTTCACACGAAAGAAACATGAATTTGTCAGTTGGAATAGTTCAAAACAGCGTTTTTCTATGTTTTTGCAAGTTTAAAACAGCAATTTTATCGTCATTTCTCATAAAACGCCGTTTCACACGAAAGAAACATAAATTTGTCAGTTTAAATAGTTAAAAACAGCGTTTTTCTATGTTTTTGCAAGTTTAAAACAGCAATTTTATCGTCATTTCTCATAAATCGCCGTTTCACACGAAAGAAACATGAATTTGTCAGTTTGAATAGTTCAAAACAGCGTTTTTCTATGTTTTTGCAAGTTTAAAACAGCAATTTTATCGTCATTTCTCATAAATCGCCGTTTCACACGAAAGAAACATGAATTTATCAGTTTGAATAGTTAAAAACAGCGTTTTTCTATGTTTTTGCAAGTTTAAAACAGCAATTTTATCGTCATTTCTCATAAATCGCCGTTTCACACGAAAGAAACATGAATTTGTCAGTTTGAATAGTTCAAAACAGCGTTTTTCTATGTTTTTGCAAGTTGAAAACAGCAATTTTATCGTCATTTCTCATAACTCGCCGTTTCACACGAAAGAAACATGAATTTGTCAGTTTGAATAGTTCAAAACAGCGTTTTTCTATGTTTTTGCAAGTTTAAAACAGCAATTTTATCGTCATTTCTCATAAATCGCCGTTTCACACGAAAGAAACATGAATTTATCAGTTTGAATAGTTAAAAACAGCGTTTTTCTATGTTTTTGCAAGTTTAAAACAGCAATTTTATCGTCATTTCTCATAAATCGCCGTTTCACACGAAAGAAACATGAATTTGTCAGTTTGAATAGTTCAAAACAGCGTTTTTCTATGTTTTTGCAAGTTGAAAACAGCAATTTTATCGTCATTTCTCATAACTCGCCGTTTCACACGAAAGAAACATGAATTTGTCAGTTTGAATAGTTCAAAACAGCGTTTTTATATGTTTTTTCATGTTTAAAACAGCAATTTAATCGTCATTTCTCATAAATCGCCGTTTCACACGAAAGAAACATGAATTTGTCAGTTTGAATAGTTGAAAACAGCGTTTTTCTATGTTTTTGCAAGTTAAAAACAGCAATTTTATCGTCATTTCTCATAAAACGCCGTTTCACACGAAAGAAACATGAATTTGTCAGTTTGAATAGTTAAAAACAGCGTTTTTTTATGTTTTTGTAAGTTTAAAACAGCAATTTCATCTTCATTTCTCATAAATAGCCGTTTCACACGAAAGAAACCTGAATTTATAAGTTTGAATAGTTAAAAACAGCGTTTTTCTATGTTTTTGCAAGTTTAAAACAGCAATTTTATCGTCATTTCTCATAAATCGCCGTTTCACACGAAAGAAACATGAATTTATCAGTTTGAATAGTTCGAAACAGCGTTTTTCTATGTTTTTGCAAGTTTAAAACAGCAATTTTATCGTCATTTCTCATAAATCGCCGTTTCACAGGAAAGAAACATGAATTTGTCAGTTTGAATAGTTAAAAACAGCGTTTTTCTATGTTTTTGCAAGTTTAAAACAGCAATTTTATCGTCATTTCTCATAAATCGCCGTTTCACACGAAAGAAACATGAATTTATCAGTTTGAATAGTTCAAAACAGCGTTTTTCTATGTTTTTGCAAGTTTAAAACAGCAGTTTTATCGTGATTTCACAAAAATCCACCGTTTCGAACGAAAGAAACCTGAATTTATCAGTTTGAATAGTTAAAAACAGCGTTTTTCTAAGTTTTTGCAAGTTTAAAACAGCAATTTTATCGTCATTTCTCATAAATCGCCGTTTCACACGAAAGAAACATGAATTTATCTGTTTGAATAGTTAAAAACAGCGTTTTTCTATGTTTTTGCAAGTTTAAAACAGCAATTTTATCGTCATTTCTCATAAATCGCCGTTTCACACGAAAGAAACATAAATTTGTCAGTTTGAATAGTTCAAAACAGCGTTTTTCTATGTTTTTTCATGTTTAAAACAGCAATTTTATCGTCATTTCTCATAAATCGCCGTTTCACACGAAAGAAACATGAATTTGTCAGTTTGAATAGTTGAAAACAGCGTTTTTCTATGTTTTTGCAAGTTTAAAACAGCAATTTTATCGTCATTTCTCATAAATCGCCGTTTCACACGAAAGAAACATGAATTTGTCAGTTTGAATAGTTCAAAACAGCGTTTTTCTATGTTTTTGCAAGTTTAAAACAGCAATTTTATCGTCATTTCTCATAAAACGCCGTTTCACACGAAAGAAACATGAATTTGTCAGTTTGAATAGTTAAAAACAGCGTTCTTCTATGTTTTTGCAAGTTTAAAACAGCAATTTTATCGTCATTTCTCATAAATCGCCGTTTCAAACGAAAGAAACCTGAATTTATCAGTTTGAATAGTTAAAAACAGCGTTTTTCTATGTTTTTGCAAGTTTAATACAGCAATTTTATCGTCATTTCTCATAAATCGCCGTTTCACACGAAAGAAACATGAATTTATCAGTTTGAATAGTTCAAAACAGCGTTTTTCTATGTTTTTGCAAGTTTAAAACAGCAATTTTTTCGTCATTTCTCATAAATCGCCGTTTCACACGAAAGAAACATGAATTTGTCAGTTTGAATAGTTCAAAACAGCGTTTTTCTATGTTTTTGCAAGTTTAAAACAGCAATTTTATCGTCATTTCTCGTAAATCGCCGTTTCACACGAAAGAAACCTGAATTTATCAGTTTGAATAGTTAAAAACAGCGTTTTTCTATGTTTTTGCAAGTTTAAAACAGCAATTTTATCGTCATTTCTCATAAATCGCCGTTTCACACGAAAGAAACATGAATTTGTCAGTTTGAATAGTTCAAAACAGCGTTTTTCTATGTTTTTGCAAGTTTAAAACAGCAGTTTTATCGTGATTTCACAAAAATCCACCGTTTCGAACGAAAGAAACCTGAATTTATCAGTTTGAATAGTTAAAAACAGCGTTTTTCTATGTTTTTGCAAGTTTAAAACAGCAATTTTATCGTCATTTCTCATAAATCGCCGTTTCACACGAAAGAAACATGAATTTGTCAGTTTGAATAGTTCAAAACAGCGTTTTTCTATGTTTTTTCATGTTTAAAACAGCAATTTTATCGTCATTTCTCATAAATCGCCGTTTCACACGAAAGAAACATGAATTTGTCAGTTTGAATAGTTGAAAACAGCGTTTTTCTATGTTTTTGCAAGTTTAAAACAGTAATTTTATCGTCATTTCTCATAAATCGCCGTTTCACACGAAAGAAACATGGATTTGTCAGTTTGAATAGTTCAAAACAGCGTTTTTCTATGGTTTTGCAAGTTTAAAACAGCAATTTTATCGTCATTTCTCATAAAACGCCGTTTCACACGAAAGAAACATGAATTTGTCAGTTTGAATAGTTAAAAACAGCGTTTTTCTATGTTTTTGCAAGTTTAAAACAGCAATTTTATCGTCATTTCTCATAAATCGCCGTTTCACACGAAAGAAACCTGAATTTATCAGTTTGAATAGTTAAAAACAGCGTTTTTCTATGTTTTTGCAAGTTTAAAACAGCAATTTTATCGTCATTTCTCATAAATCGCCGTTTCACACGAAAGAAACATGAATTTATCAGTTTGAATAGTTCAAAACAGCGTTTTTCTATGTTTTTGCAAGTTTAAAACAGCAGTTTTATCGTGATTTCACAAAAATCCACCGTTTCGAACGAAAGAAACCTGAATTTTTCAGTTTGAATAGTTAAAAACAGCGTTTTTCTATGTTTTTGCAAGTTTAAAACAGCAATTTTATCGTCATTTCTCATAAATCGCCGTTTCACACGAAAGAAACATGAATTTATCAGTTTGAATAGTTAAAAACAGCGTTTTTCTATGTTTTTGCAAGTTTAAAACAGCAATTTAATCTTCATTTCTCATAAATCGCCGTTTCACACGAAAGAAACATGAATTTGTCAGTTTGAATAGTTGAAAACAGCGTTTTTCTATGTTTTTGCAAGTTTAAAACAGTAATTTTATCGTCATTTCTCATAAATCGCCGTTTCACACAAAAGAAACATGAATTTGTCAGTTTGAATAGTTCAAAACAGCGTTCTTCTATGGTTTTGCAAGTTTAAAACAGCAATTTTATCGTCATTTCTCATAAAACGCCGTTTCACACGAAAGAAACATGAATTTGTCAGTTTGAATAGTTAAAAACAGCGTTTTTCTATGTTTTTGCAAGTTTAAAACAGCAATTTTATCGTCATTTCTCATAAATCGCCGTTTCACACGAAAGAAACCTGAATTTATCAGTTTGAATAGTTAAAAACAGCGTTTTTCTATGTTTTTGCAAGTTTAAAACAGCAATTTTATCGTCATTTCTCATAAATCGCCGTTTCACACGAAAGAAACATGAATTTATCAGTTTAAATAGTTCAAAACAGCGTTTTTCTATGTTTTTGCAAGTTTAAAACAGCAGTTTTATCGTGATTTCACAAAAATCCACCGTTTCGAACGAAAGAAACCTGAATTTATCAGTTTGAATAGTTAAAAACAGCGTTTTTCTATGTTTTTGCAAGTTTAAAACAGCAATTTTATCGTCATTTCTCATAAATCGCCGTTTCACACGAAAGAAACATGAATTTATCAGTTTGAATAGTTAAAAACAGCGTTTTTCTATGTTTTTGCAAGTTTAAAACAGCAATTTTATCTTCATTTCTCATAAATCGCCGTTTCACACGAAAGAAACATGAATTTGTCAGTTTGAATAGTTGAAAACAGCGTTTTTCTATGTTTTTGCAAGTTTAAAACAGTAATTTTATCGTCATTTCTCATAAATCGCCGTTTCACACGAAAGAAACATGAATTTGTCAGTTTGAATAGTTCAAAACAGCGTTCTTCTATGGTTTTGCAAGTTTAAAACAGCAATTTTATCGTTATTTCTCATAAAACGCCGTTTCACACGAAAGAAACATGAATTTGTCAGTTTGAATAGTTAAAAACAGCGTTTTTCTATGTTTTTGCAAGTTTAAAACAGCAATTTTATCGTCATTTCTCATAAATCGCCGTTTCACACGAAAGAAACCTGAATTTATCAGTTTGAATAGTTAAAAACAGCGTTTTTCTATGTTTTTGCAAGTTTAAAACAGCAATTTTATCGTCATTTCTCATAAATCGCCGTTTCACACGAAAGAAACATGAATTTATCAGTTTGAATAGTTCAAAACAGCGTTTTTCTATGTTTTTGCAAGTTTAAAACAGCAGTTTTATCGTGATTTCACAAAAATCCACCGTTTCTAACGAAAGAAACCTGAATTTATCAGTTTGAATAGTTAAAAACAGCGTTTTTCTATGTTTTTGCAAGTTTAAAACAGCAATTTTATCGTCATTTCTCATAAATCGCCGTTTCACACGAAAGAAACATGAATTTATCAGTTTGAATAGTTAAAAACAGCGTTTTTCTATGTTTTTGCAAGTTTAAAACAGCAATTTTATCTTCATTTCTCATAAATCGCCGTTTCACACGAAAGAAACCTGAATTTATCAGTTTGAATAGTTAAAAACAGCGTTTTTCTATGTTTTTGCAAGTTTAAAACAGCAATTTTATCGTCATTTCTCATAAATCGCCGTTTCACACGAAAGAAACATGAATTTATCAGTTTGAATAGTTCAAAACAGCGTTTTTCTATGTTTTTGCAAGTTTAAAACAGCAGTTTTATCGTGATTTCACAAAAATCCACCGTTTCGAACGAAAGAAACCTGAATTTATCAGTTTGAATAGTTAAAAACAGCGTTTTTCTATGTTTTTGCAAGTTTAAAACAGCAATTTTATCGTCATTTCTCATAAATAGCCGCTTCACACGAAAGAAACCTGAATTTATCAGTTTGAATAGTTAAAAACAGCGTTTTTCTATGTTTTTGCAAGTTTAAAACAGCAATTTTATCGTCATTTCTCATAAATCGCCGTTTCACACGAAAGAAACATGAATTTATCAGTTTGAATAGTTCAAAACAGCGTTTTTCTATGTTTTTGCAAGTTTAAAACAGCAGTTTTATCGTGATTTCACAAAAATCCATCGTTTCGAACGAAAGAAACCTGAATTTATCAGTTTGAATAGTTAAAAACAGCGTTTTTCTATGTTTTTGCAAGTTTAAAACAGCAATTTTATAGTCATTTCTCATAAATCGCCGTTTCACACGAAAGAAACATGAATTTATCAGTTTGAATAGTTAAAAACAGCGTTTTTCTATGTTTTTGCAAGTTTAAAACAGCAGTTTTATCGTGATTTCACAAAAATCCACCGTTTCGAACGAAAGAAACCTGAATTTATCAGTTTGAATAGTTAAAAACAGCGTTTTTCTATGTTTTTGCAAGTTTAAAACAGCAATTTTATCGTCATTTCTCATAAATCGCCGTTTCACACGAAAGAAACATGAATTTATCAGTTTGAATAGTTAAAAACAGCGTTTTTTTATGTTTTTGCAAGTTTAAAACAGCAATTTTATCTTCATTTCTCATAAATCGCCGTTTCACACGAAAGAAACATGAATTTGTCAGTTTGAATAGTTCAAAACAGCGTTTTTATGTTTTTTCATGTTTAAAACAGAAATTTTATCGTCATTTCTCATAAAACGCCGTTTCACACGAAAGAAACATGAATTTGTCAGTTTGAATAGTTCAAAACAGCGTTTTTCTATGTTTTTGCAAGTTTAAAACGGCAATTTTATCGTCATTTCTCATAAATAGCCGTTTCACACGAAAGAAACCTGAATTTATCAGTTTGAATAGTTAAAAACAGCGTTTTTCTATGTTTTTGCAAGTTTAAAACAGCAATTTTATCGTCATTTCACAAAAATCCATCGTTTCGAACGAAAGAAACCTGAATTTATCAGTTTGAATAGTTAAAAACAGCGTTTTTCTATGTTTTTGCAAGTTTAAAACAGCAATTTTATCGTCATTTCTCATAAATCGCCGTTTCACACGAAAGAAACATGAATTTATCAGTTTGAATAGTTAAAAACAGCGTTTTTCTATGTTTTTGCAAGTTTAAAACAGCAATTTTATCGTCATTTCTCAAAAATCGCCGTTTCACACGAAAGAAACATGAATTTATCAGTTTGAATAGTTAAAAACAGCGTTTTTCTATGTTTTTGCAAGTTTAAAACAGCAATTTTATCGTCATTTCTCATAAATCGCCGTTTCACACGAAAGAAACATGAATTTGTCAGTTTGAATAGTTCAAAACAGCGTTTTTCTATGTTTTTGCAAGCTTAAAACAGCAATTTTATCGTCATTTCTCATAAATCGCCGTTTCACACGAAAGAAACATGAATTTGTCAGTTTGAATAGTTCAAAACAGCGTTTTTCTATGTTTTTGTATGTTTAAAACAGCAGTTTTATCGTGATTTCACAAAAATTCACCGTTTTGAACGAAAGAAACCTGAATTGATCAATTTGAATAGTTAAAAACAGCGTTTTACTATGTTTTTGCAAGTTTAAAACAGCAATTTTATCTTCATTTCTCATAAATCGCCGTTTCACACGAAAGAAACATGAATTTGTCAGTTTGAATAGTTCAAAACAGCGTTTTTCTATGTTTTTGCAAGTTTAAAACAGCAATTTTATCGTCATTTTTTTAAATCGCCGTTTCACACGAAAGAAACATGAATTTGTCAGTTGGAATAGTTCAAAACAGCGTTTTTCTATGTTTTTGCAAGTTTAAAACAGCAATTTTATCGTCATTTCTCATAAAACGCCGTTTCACACGAAAGAAACATAAATTTGTCAGTTTGAATAGTTAAAAACAGCGTTTTTCTATGTTTTTGCAAGTTTAAAACAGCAATTTTATCGTCATTTCTCATAAATCGCCGTTTCACACGAAAGAAACATGAATTTGTCAGTTTGAATAGTTCAAAACAGCGTTTTTCTATGTTTTTGCAAGTTTAAAACAGCAATTTTATCGTCATTTCTCATAAATCGCCGTTTCACACGAAAGAAACATGAATTTATCAGTTTGAATAGTTAAAAACAGCGTTTTTCTATGTTTTTGCAAGTTTAAAACAGCAATTTTATCGTCATTTCTCATAAATCGCCGTTTCACACGAAAGAAACATGAATTTGTCAGTTTGAATAGTTCAAAACAGCGTTTTTCTATGTTTTTGCAAGTTGAAAACAGCAATTTTATCGTCATTTCTCATAACTCGCCGTTTCACACAAAAGAAACATGAATTTGTCAGTTTGAATAGTTCAAAACAGCGTTTTTCTATGTTTTTGCAAGTTTAAAACAGCAATTTTATCGTCATTTCTCATAAATCGCCGTTTCACACGAAAGAAACATGAATTTATCAGTTTGAATAGTTAAAAACAGCGTTTTTCTATGTTTTTGCAAGTTTAAAACAGCAATTTTATCGTCATTTCTCATAAATCGCCGTTTCACACGAAAGAAACATGAATTTGTCAGTTTGAATAGTTCAAAACAGCGTTTTTCTATGTTTTTGCAAGTTGAAAACAGCAATTTTATCGTCATTTCTCATAAATCGCCGTTTCACACGAAAGAAACATGAATTTGTCAGTTTGAATAGTTGAAAACAGCGTTTTTCTATGTTTTTGCAAGTTTAAAACAGTAATTTTATCGTCATTTCTCATAAATCGCCGTTTCACACGAAAGAAACATGAATTTGTCAGTTTGAATAGTTCAAAACAGCGTTTTTCTATGGTTTTGCAAGTTTAAAACAGCAATTTTATCGTCATTTCTCATAAAACGCCGTTTCACACGAAAGAAACATGAATTTGTCAGTTTGAATAGTTAAAAACAGCGTTTTTCTATGTTTTTGCAAGTTTAAAACAGAAATTTTATCGTCATTTCTCATAAATCGCCGTTTCACACGAAAGAAACCTGAATTTATCAGTTTGAATAGTTAAAAACAGCGTTTTTCTATGTTTTTGCAAGTTTAAAACAGCAATTTTATCGTTATTTCTCATAAATCGCCGTTTCACACGAAAGAAACATGAATTTATCAGTTTGAATAGTTCAAAACAGCGTTTTTCTATGTTTTTGCAAGTTTAAAACAGCAGTTTTATCGTGATTTCACAAAAATCCACCGTTTCGAACGAAAGAAACCTGAATTTATCAGTTTGAATAGTTAAAAACAGCGTTTTTCTATGTTTTTGCAAGTTTAAAACAGCAATTTTATCGTCGTTTCTCATAAATCGCCGTTTCACACGAAAGAAACATGAATTTATCAGTTTGAATAGTTAAAAACAGCGTTTTTCTATGTTTTTGCAAGTTTAAAACAGCAATTTTATCTTCATTTCTCATAAATCGCCGTTTCACACGAAAGAAACATGAATTTGTCAGTTTGAATAGTTGAAAACAGCGTTTTTCTATGTTTTTGCAAGTTTAAAACAGTAATTTTATCGTCATTTCTCATAAATCGCCGTTTCACACGAAAGAAACATGAATTTGTCAGTTTGAATAGTTCAAAACAGCGTTCTTCTATGGTTTTGCAAGTTTAAAACAGCAATTTTATCGTCATTTCTCATAAAACGCCGTTTCACACGAAAGAAACATGAATTTGTCAGTTTGAATAGTTAAAAACAGCGTTTTTCTATGTTTTTGCAAGTTTAAAACAGCAATTTTATCGTCATTTCTCATAAATCGCCGTTTCACACGAAAGAAACCTGAATTTATCAGTTTGAATAGTTAAAAACAGCGTTTTTCTATGTTTTTGCAAGTTTAAAACAGCAATTTTATCGTCATTTCTCATAAATCGCCGTTTCACACGAAAGAAACATGAATTTATCAGTTTGAATAGTTCAAAACAGCGTTTTTCTATGTTTTTGCAAGTTTAAAACAGCAGTTTTATCGTGATTTCACAAAAATCCACCGTTTCTAACGAAAGAAACCTGAATTTATCAGTTTGAATAGTTAAAAACAGCGTTTTTCTATGTTTTTGCAAGTTTAAAACAGCAATTTTATCGTCATTTCTCATAAATCGCCGTTTCACACGAAAGAAACATGAATTTATCAGTTTGAATAGTTAAAAACAGCGTTTTTCTATGTTTTTGCAAGTTTAAAACAGCAATTTTATCTTCATTTCTCATAAATCGCCGTTTCACACGAAAGAAACCTGAATTTATCAGTTTGAATAGTTAAAAACAGCGTTTTTCTATGTTTTTGCAAGTTTAAAACAGCAATTTTATCGTCATTTCTCATAAATCGCCGTTTCACACGAAAGAAACATGAATTTATCAGTTTGAATAGTTCAAAACAGCGTTTTTCTATGTTTTTGCAAGTTTAAAACAGCAGTTTTATCGTGATTTCACAAAAATCCACCGTTTCGAACGAAAGAAACCTGAATTTATCAGTTTGAATAGTTAAAAACAGCGTTTTTCTATGTTTTTGCAAGTTTAAAACAGCAATTTTATCGTCATTTCTCATAAATAGCCGTTTCACACGAAAGAAACCTGAATTTATCAGTTTGAATAGTTAAAAACAGCGTTTTTCTATGTTTTTGCAAGTTTAAAACAGCAATTTTATCGTCATTTCTCATAAATCGCCGTTTCACACGAAAGAAACATGAATTTATCAGTTTGAATAGTTCAAAACAGCGTTTTTCTATGTTTTTGCAAGTTTAAAACAGCAGTTTTATCGTGATTTCACAAAAATCCATCGTTTCGAACGAAAGAAACCTGAATTTATCAGTTTGAATAGTTAAAAACAGCGTTTTTCTATGTTTTTGCAAGTTTAAAACAGCAATTTTATAGTCATTTCTCATAAATCGCCGTTTCACACGAAAGAAACATGAATTTATCAGTTTGAATAGTTAAAAACAGCGTTTTTCTATGTTTTTGCAAGTTTAAAACAGCAGTTTTATCGTGATTTCACAAAAATCCACCGTTTCGAACGAAAGAAACCTGAATTTATCAGTTTGAATAGTTAAAAACAGCGTTTTTCTATGTTTTTGCAAGTTTAAAACAGCAATTTTATCGTCATTTCTCATAAATCGCCGTTTCACACAAAAGAAACATGAATTTATCAGTTTGAATAGTTAAAAACAGCGTTTTTTTATGTTTTTGCAAGTTTAAAACAGCAATTTTATCGTCATTTCTCATAAAACGCCGTTTCACACGAAAGAAACATGAATTTGTCAGTTTGAATAGTTCAAAACAGCGTTTTTCTATGTTTTTGCAAGTTTAAAACAGCAATTTTATCGTCATTTCTCATAAATAGCCGTTTCACACGAAAGAAACCTGAATTTATCAGTTTGAATAGTTAAAAACAGCGTTTTTCTATGTTTTTGCAAGTTTAAAACAGCAATTTTATCGTCATTTCTCATAAATCGCCGTTTCACACGAAAGAAACATGAATTTGTCAGTTTGAATAGTTCAAAACAGCGTTTTTCTATGTTTTTGCAAGTTTAAAACAGCAATTTTATCGTCATTTCTCTTAAATCGCCGTTTCACACGAAAGAAACATGAATTTGTCAGTTGGAATAGTTCAAAACAGCGTTTTTCTATGTTTTTGCAAGTTTAAAACAGCAATTTTATCGTCATTTCTCATAAAACGCCGTTTCACACGAAAGAAACATAAATTTGTCAGTTTGAATAGTTAAAAACAGCGTTTTTCTATGTTTTTGCAAGTTTAAAACAGCAATTTTATCGTCATTTCTCATAAATCGCCGTTTCACACGAAAGAAACATGAATTTGTCAGTTTGAATAGTTCAAAACAGCGTTTTTCTATGTTTTTGCAAGTTTAAAACAGCAATTTTATCGTCATTTCTCATAACTCGCCATTTCACACGAAAGAAACATGAATTTGTCAGTTTGAATAGTTCAAAACAGCGTTTTTATATGTTTTTTCATGTTTAAAACAGCAATTTAATCGTCATTTCTCATAAATCGCCGTTTCACACGAAAGAAACATGAATTTGTCAGTTTGAATAGTTGAAAACAGCGTTTTTCTATGTTTTTGCAAGTTAAAAACAGCAATTTTATCGTCATTTCTCATAAAACGCCGTTTCACACGAAAGAAACATGAATTTGTCAGTTTGAATAGTTAAAAACAGCGTTTTTTTATGTTTTTGCAAGTTTAAAACAGCAATTTTATCTTCATTTCTCATAAATAGCCGTTTCACACGAAAGAAACCTGAATTTATAAGTTTGAATAGTTAAAAACAGCGTTTTTCTATGTTTTTGCAAGTTTAAAACAGCAATTTTATCGTCATTTCTCATAAATCGCCGTTTCACACGAAAGAAACATGAATTTATCAGTTTGAATAGTTCGAAACAGCGTTTTTCTATGTTTTTGCAAGTTTAAAACAGCAATTTTATCGTCATTTCTCATAAATCGCCGTTTCACAGGAAAGAAACATGAATTTGTCAGTTTGAATAGTTCAAAACAGCGTTTTTCTATGTTTTTTCATGTTTAAAACAGCAATTTTATCGTCATTTCTCATAAATCGCCGTTTCACACGAAAGAAACATGAATTTGTCAGTTTGAATAGTTGAAAACAGCGTTTTTCTATGTTTTTGCAAGTTTAAAACAGCAATTTTATCGTCATTTCTCATAAATTTTCGTTTCACACGAAAGAAACATGAATTTGTAAGTTTGAATAGTTCAAAACAGCGTTTTTCTATGTTTTTGCAAGTTTAAAACAGCAATTTTATCGTCATTTCTCATAAAACGCCGTTTCACACGAACGAAACATGAATTTGTCAGTTTGAATAGTTAAAAACAGCGTTTTTCTATGTTTTTGCAAGTTTAAAACAGCAATTTTATCGTCATTTCTCATAAATCGCCGTTTCACACGAAAGAAACCTGAATTTATCAGTTTGAATAGTTAAAAACAGCGTTTTTCTATGTTTTTGCAAGTTTAAAACAGAAATTTTATCGTCATTTCTCATAAATCGCCGTTTCACACGAAAGAAACATGAATTTATCAGTTTGAATAGTTCAAAACAGCGTTTTTCTATGTTTTTGCAAGTTTAAAACAGCAGTTTTATCGAGATTTCACAAAAATTTACCGTTTCGAACGAATGAAACCTGAATTTATCAGTTTGAATAGTTCAAAACAGCGTTTTTCTATGTTTTTGCAAGTTTAAAACAGCAATTTTATCGTCATTTCTCATAAATCGCCGTTTCACACGAAAGAAACATGAATTTATCAGTTTGAATAGTTCAAAACAGCGTTTTTCTATGTTTTTGCAAGTTTAAAACAGCAGTTTTATCGTGATTTCACAAAAATCCACCGTTTCGAACGAAAGAAACCTGAATTTATCAGTTTGAATAGTTAAAAACAGCGTTTTTCTATGTTTTTGCAAGTTTAAAACAGCAATTTTATCGTCATTTCTCATAAATCGCCGTTTCACACGAAAGAAACATGAATTTGTCAGTTTAAATAGTTCAAAACAGCGTTTTTCTATGTTTTTGCAAGTTTAAAACAGCAATTTTATCGTCATTTCTCATAAATCGCCGTTTCACACGAAAGAAACATAAATTTGTCAGTTTGAATAGTTCAAAACAGCGTTTTTCTATGTTTTTTCATGTTTAAAACAGCAATTTTATCGTCATTTCTCATAAATCGCCGTTTCACACGAAAGAAACATGAATTTGTCAGTTTGAATAGTTGAAAACAGCGTTTTTCTATGTTTTTGCAAGTTTAAAACAGCAATTTTATCGTCATTTCTCATAAATCGCCGTTTCACACGAAAGAAACATGAATTTATCAGTTTGAATAGTTCAAAACAGCGTTCTTCTATGTTTTTGCAAGTTTAAAACAGCAATTTTATCGTCATTTCTCATAAATCGCCGTTTCACACGAAAGAAACCTGAATTTATCAGTTTGAATAGTTAAAAACAGCGTTTTTCTATGTTTTTGCAAGTTTAAAACAGCAATTTTATCGTCATTTCTCATAAATCGCCGTTTCACACGAAAGAAACATGAATTTATCAGTTTGAATAGTTCAAAACAGCGTTTTTCTATGTTTTTGCAAGTTTAAAACAGCAATTTTATCGTCATTTCTCATAAATCGCCGTTTCACACGAAAGAAACATGAATTTGTCAGTTTGAATAGTTCAAAACAGCGTTTTTCTATGTTTTTGCAAGTTTAAAACAGCAATTTTATCGTCATTTCTCATAAATCGCCGTTTCACACGAAAGAAACCTGAATTTATCAGTTTGAATAGTTAAAAACAGCGTTTTTCTATGTTTTTGCAAGTTTAAAACAGCAATTTTATCGTCATTTCTCATAAATCGCCGTTTCACACGAAAGAAACATGAATTTGTCAGTTTGAATAGTTCAAAACAGCGTTTTTCTATGTTTTTGCAAGTTTAAAACAGCAGTTTTATCGTGATTTCACAAAAATCCACCGTTTCGAACGAAAGAAACCTGAATTTATCAGTTTGAATAGTTAATAACAGCGTTTTTCTATGTTTTTGCAAGTTTAAAACAGCAATTTTATCGTCATTTCTCATAAATCGCCGTTTCACACAAAAGAAACATAAATTTGTCAGTTTGAATAGTTCAAAACAGCGTTTTTCTATGTTTTTTCATGTTTAAAACAGCAATTTTATCGTCATTTCTCATAAATCGCCGTTTCACACGAAAGAAACATGAATTTGTCAGTTTGAATAGTTGAAAACAGCGTTTTTCTATGTTTTTGCAAGTTTAAAACAGCAATTTTATCGTCATTTCTCATAAATCGCCGTTTCACACGAAAGAAACATGAATTTGTCAGTTTGAATAGTTCAAAACAGCGTTTTTCTATGGTTTTGCAAGTTTAAAACAGCAATTTTATCGTCATTTCTCATAAAACGCCGTTTCACACGAAAGAAACATGAATTTGTCAGTTTGAATAGTTAAAAACAGCGTTTTTCTATGTTTTTGCAAGTTTAAAACAGCAATTTTATCGTCATTTCTCATAAATCGCCGTTTCACACGAAAGAAACCTGAATTTATCAGTTTGAATAGTTAAAAACAGCGTTTTTCTATGTTTTTGCAAGTTTAAAACAGCAATTTTATCGTCATTTCTCATAAATCGCCGTTTCACACGAAAGAAACATGAATTTATCAGTTTGAATAGTTCAAAACAGCGTTTTTCTATGTTTTTGCAAGTTTAAAACAGCAGTTTTATCGTGATTTCACAAAAATCCACCGTTTCGAACGAAAGAAACCTGAATTTATCAGTTTGAATAGTTAAAAACAGCGTTTTTCTATGTTTTTGCAAGTTTAAAACAGCAATTTTATCGTCATTTCTCATAAATCGCCGATTTACACGAAAGAAACATGAATTTATCAGTTTGAATAGTTAAAAACAGCGTTTTTCTATGTTTTTGCAAGTTTAAAACAGCAATTTTATCTTCATTTCTCATAAATCGCCGTTTCACACGAAAGAAACATGAATTTGTCAGTTTGAATAGTTCAAAACAGCGTTTTTATGTTTTTTCATGTTTAAAACAGAAATTTTATCGTCATTTCTCATAAAACGCCGTTTCACACGAAAGAAACATGAATTTGTCAGTTTGAATAGTTCAAAACAGCGTTTTTCTATGTTTTTGCAAGTTTAAAACAGCAATTTTATCGTCATTTCTCATAAATAGCCGTTTCACACGAAAGAAACCTGAATTTATCAGTTTGAATAGTTAAAAACAGCGTTTATCTATGTTTTTGCAAGTTTAAAACAGCAATTTTATCGTCATTTCTCATAAATCGCCGTTTCACACGAAAGAAACATGAATTTATCAGTTTGAATAGTTCAAAACAGCGTTTTTCTATGTTTTTGCAAGTTTAAAACAGCAGTTTTATCGTGATTTCACAAAAATCCATCGTTTCGAACGAAAGAAACCTGAATTTATCAGTTTGAATAGTTAAAAACAGCGTTTTTCTATGTTTTTGCAAGTTTAAAACAGCAATTTTATCGTCATTTCTCATAAATCGCCGTTTCACACGAAAGAAACATGAATTTATCAGTTTGAATAGTTAAAAACAGCGTTTTTCTATGTTTTTGCAAGTTTAAAACAGCAATTTTATCGTCATTTCTCAAAAATCGCCGTTTCACACGAAAGAAACATGAATTTATCAGTTTGAATAGTTAAAAACAGCGTTTTTCTATGTTTTTGCAAGTTTAAAACAGCAATTTTATCGTCATTTCTCATAAATCGCCGTTTCACAGGAAAGAAACATGAATTTGTCAGTTTGAATAGTTCAAAACAGCGTTTTTCTATGTTTTTGCAAGCTTAAAACAGCAATTTTATCGTCATTTCTCATAAATCGCCGTTTCACACGAAAGAAACATGAATTTGTCAGTTTGAATAGTACAAAACAGCGTTTTTCTATGTTTTTTCATGTTTAAAACAGCAATTTTATCGTCATTTCTCATAAATCGCCGTTTCACACGAAAGAAACATGAATTTGTCAGTTTGAATAGTTGAAAACAGCGTTTTTCTATGTTTTTGCAAGTTTAAAACAGCAATTTTATCTTCATTTCTCATAAATCGCCGTTTCACACGAAAGAAACATGAATTTGTCAGTTTGAATAGTTCAAAACAGCGTTTTTCTATGTTTTTGCAAGTTTAAAACAGCAATTTTATCGTCATTTCTCTTAAATCGCCGTTTCACACGAAAGAAACATGAATTTGTCAGTTTGAATAGTTCAAAACAGCGTTTTTCTATGTTTTTGCAAGTTTAAAACAGCAATTTTATCGTCATTTCTCATAAAACGCCGTTTCACACGAAAGAAACATAAATTTGTCAGTTTGAATAGTTAAAAACAGCGTTTTTCTATGTTTTTGCAAGTTTAAAACAGCAATTTTATCCTCATTTCTCATAAATCGCCGTTTCACACGAAAGAAACATGAATTTGTCAGTTTGAATAGTTCAAAACAGCGTTTTTATATGTTTTTGCAAGTTTAAAACAGCAATTTTATCGTCATTTCTCATAAATCGCCGTTTCACACGAAAGAAACATGAATTTGTCAGTTTGAATAGTTCAAAACAGCGTTTTTCTATGTTTTTGCAAGTTTAAAACAGCAATTTTATCGTCATTTCTCATAAATCGCCGTTTCACACGAAAGAAACCTGAATTTATCAGTTTGAATAGTTAAAAACAGCGTTTTACTATGTTTTTGCAAGTTTAAAACAGCAATTTTATCGTCATTTCTCATAAATCGCCGTTTCACACGAAAGAAACATGAATTTATCAGTTTGAATAGTTCAAAACAGCGTTTTTCTATGTTTTTGCAAGTTTAAAACAGCAGTTTTATCGTGATTTCACAAAAATCCACCGTTTCGAACGAAAGAAACCTGAATTTATCAGTTTGAATAGTTAAAAACAGCGTTTTTCTATGTTTTTGCAAGTTTAAAACAGCAATTTTATCGTCATTTCTCATAAATCGCCGTTTCACACGAAAGAAACATGAATTTATCAGTTTGAATAGTTAAAAACAGCGTTTTTCTATGTTTTTGCAAGTTTAAAACAGCAATTTTATCGTCATTTCTCATAAATCGCCGTTTCACACGAAAGAAACATGAATTTGTCAGTTTGAATAGTTCAAAACAGCGTTTTTCTATGTTTTTGCAAGTTGAAAACAGCAATTTTATCGTCATTTCTCATAACTCGCCGTTTCACACGAAAGAAACATGAATTTGTCAGTTTGAATAGTTCAAAACAGCGTTTTTATATGTTTTTTCATGTTTAAAACAGCAATTTAATCGTCGTTTCTCATAAATCGCCGTTTCACACGAAAGAAACATGAATTTGTCAGTTTGAATAGTTGAAAACAGCGTTTTTCTATGTTTTTGCAAGTTTAAAACAGCAATTTTATCGTCATTTCTCATAAAACGCCGTTTCACACGAAAGAAACATGAATTTGTCAGTTTGAATAGTTAAAAACAGCGTTTTTCTATGTTTTTGCAAGTTTAAAACAGCAATTTTATCGTCATTTCTCATAAATAGCCGTTTCACACGAAAGAAACCTGAATTTATCAGTTTGAATAGTTAAAAACAGCGTTTTTCTATGTTTTTGCAAGTTTAAAACAGCAATTTTATCGTCATTTCTAATAAATCGCCGTTTCACACGAAAGAAACATGAATTTATCAGTTTGAATAGTTCAAAACAGCGTTTTTCTATGTTTTTGCAAGTTTAAAACAGCAATTTTATCGTCATTTCTCATAAATCGCCGTTTCACAGGAAAGAAACATGAATTTGTCAGTTTGAATAGTTCAAAACAGCGTTTTTCTATGTTTTTTCATGTTTAAAACAGCAATTTTATCGTCATTTCTCATAAATCGCCGTTTCACACGAAAGAAACATGAATTTGTCAGTTTGAATAGTTGAAAACAGCGTTTTTCTATGTTTTTGCAAGTTTAAAACAGCAATTTTATCGTCATTTCTCATAAATCTCCGTTTCACACGAAAGAAACATGAATTTGTAAGTTTGAATAGTTCAAAACAGCGTTTTTCTATGTTTTTGCAAGTTTAAAACAGCAATTTTATCGTCATTTCTCATAAAACGCCGTTTCACACGAACGAAACATGAATTTGTCAGTTTGAATAGTTAAAAACAGCGTTTTTCTATGTTTTTGCAAGTTTAAAACAGCAATTTTATCGTCATTTCTCATAAATCGCCGTTTCACACGAAAGAAACCTGAATTTATCAGTTTGAATAGTTAAAAACAGCGTTTTTCTATGTTTTTGCAAGTTTAAAACAGAAATTTTATCGTCATTTCTCATAAATCGCCGTTTCACACAAAAGAAACATGAATTTACCAGTTTGAATAGTTCAAAACAGCGTTTTTCTATGTTTTTGCAAGTTTAAAACAGCAGTTTTATCGAGATTTCACAAAAATCCACCGTTTCGAACGAATGAAACCTGAATTTATCAGTTTGAATAGTTCAAAACAGCGTTTTTCTATGTTTTTTCATGTTTAAAACAGCAATTTTTTCGTCATTTCTCATAAATCGCCGTGTCACACGAAAGAAACATGAATTTGTCAGTTTGAATAGTTGAAAACAGCGTTTTTCTATGTTTTTACAAGTTTAAAACAGCAATTTTATCGTCATTTCTCATAAATCGCCGTTTCACACGAAATAAACCTGAATTTATCAGTTTGAATAGTTAAAAACAGCGTTTTTCTATGTTTTTGCAAGTTTAAAACAGCAATTTTATCGTCATTTCTCATAAATCGCCGTTTCACTTGAAAGAAACATGAATTTATCAGTTTGACTAGTTCAAAACAGCGTTTTTCTATGTTTTTGCAAGTATAAAACAGCAGTTTTATCGTGATTTCACAAAAATCCACCGTTTCGAACGAAAGAAACCTGAATTTATCAGTTTGAATAGTTAAAAACAGCGTTTTTCTATGTTTTTGCAAGTTTAAAACAGCAATTTTATCGTCATTTCTCATAAATCGCCGTTTCACACGAAAGAAACATGAATTTATCAGTTTGAATAGTTAAAAACAGAATTTTTCTATGTTTTTGCAAGTTTAAAACAGCAATTTTATCGTCATTTCTCATAAATCGCCGTTTCACACGAAAGAAACATGAATTTATCAGTTTGAATAGTTAAAAACAGCGTTTTTCTATGTTTTTGCAAGTTTAAAACAGCAATTTTATCGTCCGTTCTAATAAATCGCCGTTTCACACGAAAGAAACATGAATTTGTCAGTTTGAATAGTTCAAAACAGCGTTTTTCTATGTTTTTGCAAGTTTAAAACAGTAATTTTATCGTCATTTCTCATAAATCGCCGTTTCACACGAAAGAAACATGAATTTGTCAGTTTGAATAGTTCAAAACAGCGTTTTTCTATGTTTTTTCATGTTTAAAATAGCAATTTTATCGTCATTTCTCATAAATCGCCGTTTCACACGAAAGAAACATGAATTTGTCAGTTTGAATAGTTGAAAACAGCGTTTTTCTATGTTTTTGCAAATTTAAAACAGCAATTTTATCGTCATTTCTCATAAATCGCCGTTTCACACGAAAGAAACATGAATTTGTGAGTTTGAATAGTTGAAAACAGCGTTTTTCTATGTTTTTGCAAGTTTAAAACAGCAATTTTATCGTCATTTCTCATAAAACGCCGTTTCACACGAAAGAAACATGAATTTATCAGTTTGAATAGTTAAAAACAGAATTTTTCTATGTTTTTGCAAGTTTAAACCAGCAATTTTATCGTCATTTCTCATAAATCGCCGTTTCACACGAAAGAAACATGAATTTATCAGTTTGAATAGTTAAAAACAGCGTTTTTCTATGTTTTTGCAAGTTTAAAACAGCAATTTTATCGTCCGTTCTCATAAATCGCCGTTTCACACGAAAGAAACATGAATTTGTCAGTTTGAATAGTTCAAAACAGCGTTTTTCTATGTTTTTGCAAGTTTAAAACAGTAATTTTATCGTCATTTCTCATAAATCGCCGTTTCACACGAAAGAAACATGAATTTGTCAGTTTGAATAGTTCAAAACAGCGTTTTTCTATGTTTTTTCATGTTTAAAATAGCAATTTTATCGTCATTTCTCATAAATCGCCGTTTCACACGAAAGAAACATGAATTTGTCAGTTTGAATAGTTGAAAACAGCGTTTTTCTATGTTTTTGCAAATTTAAAACAGCAATTTTATCGTCATTTCTCATAAATCGCCGTTTCACACGAAAGAAACATGAATTTGTGAGTTTGAATAGTTGAAAACAGCGTTTTTCTATGTTTTTGCAAGTTTAAAACAGCAATTTTATCGTCATTTCTCATAAAACGCCGTTTCACACGAAAGAAACATGAATTTATCAGTTTGAATAGTTAAAAACAGAATTTTTCTATGTTTTTGCAAGTTTAAACCAGCAATTTTATCGTCATTTCTCATAAATCGCCGTTTCACACGAAAGAAACATGAATTTATCAGTTTGAATAGTTAAAAACAGCGTTTTTCTATGTTTTTGCAAGTTTAAAACAGCAATTTTATCGTCCGTTCTCATAAATCGCCGTTTCACACGAAAGAAACATGAATTTGTCAGTTTGAATAGTTCAAAACAGCGTTTTTCTATGTTTTTGCAAGTTTAAAACAGTAATTTTATCGTCATTTCTCATAAATCGCCGTTTCGCACGAAAGAAACATGAATTTGTCAGTTTGAATAGTTCAAAACAGCGTTTTTCTATGTTTTTTCATGTTTAAAACAGCAATTTTATCGTCATTTCTCATAAATCGCCGTTTCACACGAAAGAAACATGAATTTGTCAGTTTGAATAGTTGAAAACAGCGTTTTTCTATGTTTTTGCAAATTTAAAACAGCAATTTTATCGTCATTTCTCATAAATCGCCGTTTCACACGAAAGAAACATGAATTTGTGAGTTTGAATAGTTGAAAACAGCGTTTTTCTATGTTTTTGCAAGTTTAAAACAGCAATTTTATCGTCATTTCTCATAAAACGCCGTTTCACACGAAAGAAACATGAATTTATCAGTTTGAATAGTTAAAAACAGAATTTTTCTATGTTTTTGCAAGTTTAAACCAGCAATTTTATCGTCATTTCTCATAAATCGCCGTTTCACACGAAAGAAACATGAATTTATCAGTTTGAATAGTTAAAAACAGCGTTTTTCTATGTTTTTGCAAGTTTAAAACAGCAATTTTATCGTCCGTTCTCATAAATCGCCGTTTCACACGAAAGAAACATGAATTTGTCAGTTTGAATAGTTCAAAACAGCGTTTTTCTATGTTTTTGCAAGTTTAAAACAGTAATTTTATCGTCATTTCTCATAAATCGCCGTTTCACACGAAAGAAACATGAATTTGTCAGTTTGAATAGTTCAAAACAGCGTTTTTCTATGTTTTTTCATGTTTAAAACAGCAATTTTATCGTCATTTCTCATAAATCGCCGTTTCACACGAAAGAAACATGAATTTGTCAGTTTGAATAGTTGAAAACAGCGTTTTTCTATGTTTTTGCAAGTTTAAAACAGCAATTTTATCGTCATTTCTCATAAATCGCCGTTTCACACGAAAGAAACATGAATTTGTGAGTTTGAATAGTTGAAAACATCGTTTTTCTATGTTTTTGCAAGTTTAAAACAGCAATTTTATCGTCATTTCTCATAAAACGCCGTTTCACACGAAAGAAACATGAATTTATCAGTTTGAATAGTTAAAAACAGAATTTTTCTATGTTTTTGCAAGTTTAAAACAGCAATTTTATCGTCATTTCTCATAAATCGCCGTTTCACACGAAAGAAACATGAATTTATCAGTTTGAATAGTTAAAAACAGAATTTTTCTATGTTTTTGCAAGTTTAAAACAGCAATTTTATCGTCATTTCTCATAAATCGCCGTTTCACACGAAAGAAACATGAATTTGTCAGTTTGAATAGTTGAAAACAGCGTTTTTCTATGTTTTTGCAAGTTTAAAACAGCAATTTTATCGTCATTTCTCATAAATCGCCGTTTCACACGTAAGAAACATGAATTTGTCAGTTTGAATAGTTCAAAACAGCGTTTTTCTATGTTTTTGCAAGTTTAAAACAGCAATTTTATCGTCATTTCTCATAAAACGCCGTTTCACACGAAAGAAACATGAATTTGTCAGTTTGAATAGTTAAAAACAGCGTTTTTCTATGTTTTTGCAAGTTTAAAACAGCAATTTTATCTTCATTTCTCATAAATCGCCGTTTCACACGAAAGAAACCTGAATTTATCAGTTTGAATAGTTAAAAACAGTGTTTTACTATGTTTTTGCAAGTTTAAAACAGCAATTTTATCGTCATTTCTCATAAATCGCCGTTTCACACGAAAGAAACATGAATTTATCAGCCTGAATAGTTCAAAACAGCGTTTTTTTTATGTTTTTGCAAGTTTAAAACATCAGTTTTATCGTGATTTCACAAAAATCCACCGTTTCGAACGAAAGAAACCTGAATTTATCAGTTTGAATAGTTAAAAACAGCGTTTTTCTATGTTTTTGCAAGTTTAAAACAGCAATTATATCGTCATTTCTCATAAATCGCCGTTTCACACGAAAGAAACATGAATTTATCAGTCTGAATAGTTAAAAACAGCGTTTTTCTATGTTTTTGCAAGTTTAAAACAGCAATTTTATCGTCATTTCTCATAAATCGCCGTTTCACAGGAAAGAAACATGAATTTGTCAGTTTGAATAGTTCAAAACAGCGTTTTTCTATGTTTTTTCATGTTTAAAACAGCAATTTTATCGTCATTTCTCATAAATCGCCGTTTCACACGAAAGAAACATGAATTTGTCAGTTTGAATAGTTGAAAACAGCGTTTTTCTATGTTTTTGCAAGTTTAAAACAGCAATTTTATCGTCATTTCTCATAAATCTCCGTTTCACACGAAAGAAACATGAATTTGTAAGTTTGAATAGTTCAAAACAGCGTTTTTCTATGTTTTTGCAAGTTTAAAACAGCAATTTTATCGTCATTTCTCATAAAACGCCGTTTCACACGAACGAAACATGAATTTGTCAGTTTGAATAGTTAAAAACAGCGTTTTTCTATGTTTTTGCAAGTTTAAAACAGCAATTTTATCGTCATTTCTCATAAATCGCCGTTTCACACGAAAGAAACCTGAATTTATCAGTTTGAATAGTTAAAAACAGCGTTTTTCTATGTTTTTGCAAGTTTAAAACAGAAATTTTATCGTCATTTCTCATAAATCGCCGTTTCACACGAAAGAAACATGAATTTATCAGTTTGATTAGTTCAAAACAGCGTTTTTCTATGTTTTTGCAAGTTTAAAACAGCAGTTTTATCGAGATTTCACAAAAATCCACCGTTTCGAACGAATGAAACCTGAATTTATCAGTTTGAATAGTTAAAAACAGCGTTTTTCTATGTTTTTGCAAGTTTAAAACAGCAATTTTATCGTCATTTCTCATAAATCGCCGTTTCACACGAAAGAAACATGAATTTGTCAGTTTGAATAGTTCAAAACAGCGTTTTTCTATGTTTTTGCAAGTTTAAAACAGCAATTTTATCGTCATTTCTCATAAATCGCCGTTTCACACGAAAGAAACATGAATTTGTCAGTTTGAATAGTTCAAAACAGCGTTTTTCTATGTTTTTTCATGTTTAAAACAGCAATTTTATCGTCATTTCTCATAAATCGCCGTTTCACACGAAAGAAACATGAATTTGTCAGTTTGAATAGTTGAAAACAGCGTTTTTCTATGTTTTTGCAAGTTTAAAACAGCAATTTTATCGACATTTCTCATAAAACGCCGTTTCACACGAAAGAAACCTGAATTTGTCAGTTTGAATAGTTCAAAACAGCGTTTTTCTATGTTTTTGCAAGTTTAAAACAGCAATTTTATCGTCATTTCTCATAAAACGCCGTTTCACACGAAAGAAACATGAATTTGTCAGTTTGAATAGTTAAAAACAGCGTTTTTCTATGTTTTTGCAAGTTTAAAACAGCAATTTTATCGTCATTTCTCATAAATCGCCGTTTCACACGAAAGAAACATGAATTTATCAGTTTGAATAGTTAAAAACAGAATTTTTCTATGTTTTTGCAAGTTTAAAACAGCAATTTTATCGTCATTTCTCATAAATCGCCGTTTCACACGAAAGAAACATGAATTTATCAGTTTGAATAGTTAAAAACAGCGTTTTTCTATGTTTTTGCAAGTTTAAAACAGCAATTTTATCGTCCGTTCTAATAAATCGCCGTTTCACACGAAAGAAACATGAATTTGTCAGTTTGAATAGTTCAAAACAGCGTTTTTCTATGTTTTTGCAAGTTTAAAACAGCAATTTTATCGTCATTTCTCATAAATCGCCGTTTCACAGGAAAGAAACATGAATTTGTCAGTTTGAATAGTTCAAAACAGCGTTTTTCTATGTTTTTTCATGTTTAAAACAGCAATTTTATCGTCATTTCTCATAAATCGCCGTTTCACACGAAAGAAACATGAATTTGTCAGTTTGAATAGTTGAAAACAGCGTTTTTCTATGTTTTTGCAAGTTTAAAACAGCAATTTTATCGTCATTTCTCATAAATCTCCGTTTCACACGAAAGAAACATGAATTTGTAAGTTTGAATAGTTCAAAACAGCGTTTTTCTATGTTTTTGCAAGTTTAAAACAGCAATTTTATCGTCATTTCTCATAAAACGCCGTTTCACACGAACGAAACATGAATTTGTCAGTTTGAATAGTTAAAAACAGCGTTTTTCTATGTTTTTGCAAGTTTAAAACAGCAATTTTATCGTCATTTCTCATAAATCGCCGTTTCACACGAAAGAAACCTGAATTTATCAGTTTGAATAGTTAAAAACAGCGTTTTTCTATGTTTTTGCAAGTTTAAAACAGAAATTTTATCGTCATTTCTCATAAATCGCCGTTTCACACGAAAGAAACATGAATTTATCAGTTTGATTAGTTCAAAACAGCGTTTTTCTATGTTTTTGCAAGTTTAAAACAGCAGTTTTATCGAGATTTCACAAAAATCCACCGTTTCGAACGAATGAAACCTGAATTTATCAGTTTGAATAGTTAAAAACAGCGTTTTTCTATGTTTTTGCAAGTTTAAAACAGCAATTTTATCGTCATTTCTCATAAATCGCCGTTTCACACGAAAGAAACATGAATTTGTCAGTTTGAATAGTTCAAAACAGCGTTTTTCTATGTTTTTGCAAGTTTAAAACAGCAATTTTATCGTCATTTCTCATAAATCGCCGTTTCACACGAAAGAAACATGAATTTGTCAGTTTGAATAGTTCAAAACAGCGTTTTTCTATGTTTTTTCATGTTTAAAACAGCAATTTTATCGTCATTTCTCATAAATCGCCGTTTCACACGAAAGAAACATGAATTTGTCAGTTTGAATAGTTGAAAACAGCGTTTTTCTATGTTTTTGCAAGTTTAAAACAGCAATTTTATCGACATTTCTCATAAAACGCCGTTTCACACGAAAGAAACCTGAATTTGTCAGTTTGAATAGTTCAAAACAGCGTTTTTCTATGTTTTTGCAAGTTTAAAACAGCAATTTTATCGTCATTTCTCATAAAACGCCGTTTCACACGAAAGAAACATGAATTTGTCAGTTTGAATAGTTAAAAACAGCGTTTTTCTATGTTTTTGCAAGTTTAAAACAGCAATTTTATCGTCATTTCTCATAAATCGCCGTTTCACACGGAAGAAACATGAATTTATCAGTTTGAATAGTTAAAAACAGAATTTTTCTATGTTTTTGCAAGTTTAAAACAGCAATTTTATCGTCATTTCTCATAAATCGCCGTTTCACACGAAAGAAACATGAATTTATCAGTTTGAATAGTTAAAAACAGCGTTTTTCTATGTTTTTGCAAGTTTAAAACAGCAATTTTATCGTCCGTTCTAATAAATCGCCGTTTCACACGAAAGAAACATGAATTTGTCAGTTTGAATAGTTCAAAACAGCGTTTTTCTATGTTTTTGCAAGTTTAAAACAGTAATTTTATCGTCATTTCTCATAAATCGCCGTTTCACACGAAAGAAACATGAATTTGTCAGTTTGAATAGTTCAAAACAGCGTTTTTCTATGTTTTTTCATGTTGAAAACAGCAATTTTATCGTCATTTCTCATAAATCGCCGTTTCACACGAAAGAAACATGAATTTGTCAGTTTGAATAGTTGAAAACAGCGTTTTTCTATGTTTTTGCAAGTTTAAAACAGCAATTTTATCGTCATTTCTCATAAATCGCCGTTTCACACGAAAGAAACATGAATTTGTGAGTTTGAATAGTTGAAAACAGCGTTTTTCTATGTTTTTGCAAGTTTAAAACAGCAATTTTATCGTCATTTCTCATAAAACGCCGTTTCACACGAAAGAAACATGAATTTATCAGTTTGAATAGTTAAAAACAGAATTTTTCTATGTTTTTGCAAGTTTAAACCAGCAATTTTATCGTCATTTCTCATAAATCGCCGTTTCACACGAAAGAAACATGAATTTATCAGTTTGAATAGTTAAAAACAGCGTTTTTCTATGTTTTTGCAAGTTTAAAACAGCAATTTTATCGTCCGTTCTCATAAATCGCCGTTTCACACGAAAGAAACATGAATTTGTCAGTTTGAATAGTTCAAAACAGCGTTTTTCTATGTTTTTGCAAGTTTAAAACAGTAATTTTATCGTCATTTCTCATAAATCGCCGTTTCACACGAAAGAAACATGAATTTGTCAGTTTGAATAGTTCAAAACAGCGTTTTTCTATGTTTTTTCATGTTTAAAACAGCAATTTTATCGTCATTTCTCATAAATCGCCGTTTCACACGAAAGAAACATGAATTTGTCAGTTTGAATAGTTGAAAACAGCGTTTTTCTATGTTTTTGCAAGTTTAAAACAGCAATTTTATCGTCATTTCTCATAAATCGCCGTTTCACACGAAAGAAACATGAATTTGTGAGTTTGAATAGTTGAAAACATCGTTTTTCTATGTTTTTGCAAGTTTAAAACAGCAATTTTATCGTCATTTCTCATAAAACGCCGTTTCACACGAAAGAAACATGAATTTATCAGTTTGAATAGTTAAAAACAGAATTTTTCTATGTTTTTGCAAGTTTAAAACAGCAATCTTATCGTCATTTCTCATAAATCGCCGTTTCACACGAAAGAAACATGAATTTATCAGTTTGAATAGTTAAAAACAGAATTTTTCTATGTTTTTGCAAGTTTAAAACAGCAATTTTATCGTCATTTCTCATAAATCGCCGTTTCACACGAAAGAAACATGTATTTGTCAGTTTGAATAGTTGAAAACAGCGTTTTTCTATGTTTTTGCAAGTTTAAAACAGCAATTTTATCGTCATTTCTCATAAATCGCCGTTTCACACGTAAGAAACATGAATTTGTCAGTTTGAATAGTTCAAAACAGCGTATTTCTATGTTTTTGCAAGTTTAAAACAGCAATTTTATCGTCATTTCTCATAAAACGCCGTTTCACACGAAAGAAACATGAATTTGTCAGTTTGAATAGTTCAAAACAGCGTTTTTCTATGTTTTTTCATGTTTAAAACAGCAATTTTATCGTCATTTCTCAATAAATCCGCGTTTCACACGAAAAAACATGAATTTGTCAGTTTGAATAGTTGAAAACAGCGTTTTTCTATGTTTTTGCAAGTTTAAAACAGCAATTTTATCGTCATTTCTCATAAATCTCCGTTTCACACGAAAGAAACATGAATTTGTAAGTTTGAATAGTTCAAAACAGCGTTTTTCTATGTTTTTGCAAGTTTAAAACAGCAATTTTATCGTCATTTCTCATAAAACGCCGTTTCACACGAACGAAACATGAATTTGTCAGTTTGAATAGTTAAAAACAGCGTTTTTCTATGTTTTTGCAAGTTTAAAACAGCAATTTTATCGTCATTTCTCATAAATCGCCGTTTCACACGAAAGAAACCTGAATTTATCAGTTTGAATAGTTAAAAACAGCGTTTTTCTATGTTTTTGCAAGTTTAAAACAGAAATTTTATCGTCATTTCTCATAAATCGCCGTTTCACACGAAAGAAACATGAATTTATCAGTTTGATTAGTTCAAAACAGCGTTTTTCTATGTTTTTGCAAGTTTAAAACAGCAGTTTTATCGAGATTTCACAAAAATCCACCGTTTCGAACGAATGAAACCTGAATTTATCAGTTTGAATAGTTAAAAACAGCGTTTTTCTATGTTTTTGCAAGTTTAAAACAGCAATTTTATCGTCATTTCTCATAAATCGCCGTTTCACACGAAAGAAACATGAATTTGTCAGTTTGAATAGTTCAAAACAGCGTTTTTCTATGTTTTTGCAAGTTTAAAACAGCAATTTTATCGTCATTTCTCATAAATCGCCGTTTCACACGAAAGAAACATGAATTTGTCAGTTTGAATAGTTCAAAACAGCGTTTTTCTATGTTTTTTCATGTTTAAAACAGCAATTTTATCGTCATTTCTCATAAATCGCCGTTTCACACGAAAGAAACATGAATTTGTCAGTTTGAATAGTTGAAAACAGCGTTTTTCTATGTTTTTGCAAGTTTAAAACAGCAATTTTATCGACATTTCTCATAAAACGCCGTTTCACACGAAAGAAACCTGAATTTGTCAGTTTGAATAGTTCAAAACAGCGTTTTTCTATGTTTTTGCAAGTTTAAAACAGCAATTTTATAGTCATTTCTCATAAAACGCCGTTTCACACGAAAGAAACATGAATTTGTCAGTTTGAATAGTTAAAAACAGCGTTTTTCTATGTTTTTGCAAGTTTAAAACAGCAATTTTATCGTCATTTCTCATAAATCGCCGTTTCACACGAAAGAAACCTGAATTTATCAGTTTGAATAGTTAAAAACAGTGTTTTTCTATGTTTTTGCAAGTTTAAAACAGCAATTTTATCGTCATTTCTCATAAATCGCCGTTTCACACGAAAGAAACATGAATTTATCAGTCTGAATAGTTCAAAACAGCGTTTTTCTATGTTTTTGCAAGTTTAAAACATCAGTTTTATCGTGATTTCACAAAAATCCACCGTTTCGAACGAAAGAAACCTGAATTTATCAGTTTGAATAGTTAAAAACAGCGTTTTTCTATGTTTTTGCAAGTTTAAAACAGCAATTTTATCGTCATTTCTCATAAATCGCCGTTTCACACGAAAGAAACATGAATTTATCAGTTTGAATAGTTAAAAACAGCGTTTTTCTATGTTTTTGCAAGTTTAAAACAGCAATTTTATCGTCATTTCTCATAAATCGCCGTTTCACA
>CAWWDY010000933.1:0-35767 GCA_963942605.1 Poecilus cupreus
ATTTTTATCTTGCTTTCACCAACATTAGCTATTATACATGAAAGAAACATTAATATGACAGTTTAAATACTTGAAAACTGCATTTTGTAAGTTTCTGCAAGCTGAAAACAGCTATTTTATCTTGATTTTGCAAACATAAGCCATTACACACGACATATACATGAATATGACAGTTCAAATACTTGAAAACGGTGTTTTGTATGTTTTTGCAAGCTGAAAACAGCTATTTTATCTTGATTTTGCAAACATAAGCCATTACACACGACATATACATGAATATGACAGTTTAAATACTTGAAAACGGTGTTTTGTATGCTTTTGCATGCTTAAAACAGCATTTTTATCTTGCTTTCACCAACATTAGCTATTATACATGAAAGAAACATTGTTATGACAGTTTAAATACTTGAAAACAGCATTTTGTAAGTTTCCGCAAGCTGAAAACAGCTATTTTATCTTGATTTTGCAAACATAAGCCATTACACACGACATATACATAAATATGACAGTTTAAATACTTGAAAACAGCATTTTGTATGTTTTTGCATGCTTAAAACAGAATTTTTATCTTGCTTTCACCAACATTAGCTAATATACACGACAGAAACATGAATATGACAGTTTAAATACTTGATAACGGTGTTTTGTATGCTTTTGCATGCTTAAAACAGCATTTTTATCTTGCTATCACCAACATTAGATATTATACACGACAGAAACATGAATATGACAGTTTAAATACTTGAAAACGGTGTTTTGTATGCTTTTGCATGCTTAAAACAGCATTTTAATTTTGCTTTTACCAACATTAGCTATTATACACGACAGAAACATGAATATGACCGTTTAAATACTTGGAAACAGCATTTTGTATGTTTTTGCAAGCTGAAAACAGCTATTTTATCTTGATTTTGCAAACATAAGCCATTACACACGACATATACATGAATATGACAGTTTAAATACTTGAAAACTGTGTTTTGTATGCTTTTGCATGCTTAAAACAGCATTTTTATCTTGCTTTCACCAACATTAGCTATTATACACGACTGAAACATGAATATGACAGTTTAATTACCGGAAAACAGCATTTTTTATGTTTTTGCAAGCTGAAAACAGCTATTTTATCTTGATTTTGCAAACATAAGCCATTACACACGACATATACATAAATATGACATGTTAAATACTTGAAAACGGTGTTTTGTATGCTTTTGCATGCTTAAAACAACATTTTTATCTTGCTTTCACGAACATTAGCTATTATACACGACAGAAACATGAATATGACAGTTTAAATACTTGAAAACGGTGTTTTGTATGCTTTTGCATTCTTAAAACAGCATTTTTATCTTGCTTTCAAAAACATTAGCTATTATACACGACAGAAACATGAATATGACAGTTTAAATACTTGAAAACAGCATTTTGTATGTTTTTGCTAGCTGAAATCAGCTATTTCATCTTGATTTTGCAAACTTAAGCCATTACACACGACATATACTTGAACATGACAGTTTAAATACTTGAAAACGGTGTTTTGTATGCTTTTGAATGCTTAAAACAGCATTTTTATCCTGCTTTCACCAACATTAGCTATTATACACGACAGAAACATGAATATGACAGTTTAAATACTTGAAAACGGTGTTTTGTATGCTTTTGAATGCTTTAAACAGCATTTTTATCTTGCTTTCACCAACATTAGCTATTATACACGACAGAAACATTGATATGACAGTTTAAATACTTGAAAACAGCATTTTGTATGTTTTTGCAAGCTGAAAACAGCTATTTTATTTTTATTTTGCAAACATAAGCCATTACACACGACATATACATGAATATGACAGTTTAAATACTTGATAACAGCATTTTGTATGTTTTTGCAGCTGAAAAGCTGAAACAGCTATTTTATCTTGATTTGCAAACATAAGCCATTACACACGACATATACACGAATATGACAGTTTAAATACTTGAAAACAGCATTTTGTATGTTTTTGCATGCTTAAAACAGTATTTTTATCTTGCTTTCACCAGCATTAGCTATTATACACGACAGAAACTAGAATATGACAATTTAAATACTTAAAAACAGCATTTTGTATGTTTTGCAAGCTGAAAACAGCTATTATATCTTGAGGTTGAAAACATAAGCCATTACACACGACATATACATGAATATGACAGTTTAAATACTTGAAAACGGTGTATTGTATGCTTTTGCATGCTTAAAACAGCATTTTTATCTTGCTTTCACAAACATTAGCTATTATACAAGACAGAAACATGAATATGACAGTTTAAATACCAGAAAACAGCATTTTGTAGGTTTTTGCAAGCTGAAAACAGCTATTTTATCTTGATTTTGCAAACATAAGCCATTACACACGACATATACATGAATATGACAGTTTAAATACTTGAAAACTGTGTATTGTTTGCTTTTGCCTGCTTAAAACAGCATTTTTATCTTGCTTTCACCAACATTAGCTATTATACACGACAAAAACATGAATATGACAGTTTAAATACTTGAAAACGGTGTTTTGTATGCTTTTGCATGCTTAAAACAGCATTTTTATCTTGCTATCACCAACATTAGCTATTATACACGACAGAAACATGAATATGACTGTTTAAATACTTGAAAACGGTGTTTTGTATGCTTTTGCATGCTTAAAACAGCATTTTATCATGATTTTGCAAACATAAGCCATTACACACGACATATACATGAATATGACAGTTTAAATACTTGAAAACGGTGTTTTGTATGCTTTTGCATGCTTAAAACAGCATTTTTATCTTGCTTTCACCAACATTAGCTATTATACATGAAAGAAACATTAATATGACAGTTTAAATACTTTAAAACTGCATTTTGTAAGTTTCTGCAAGCTGAAAACAGCTATTTTATCTTGATTTTGCAAACATAAGCCATTACACACGACATATACATGAATATGACAGTTTAAATACTTGAAAACGGTGTTTTGTATGTTTTTGCAAGCTGAAAACAGCCATTTTATCTTGATTTGCAAACATAAGCCATTACACACGACATATACATGAATATGACAGTTTAAATACTTGAAAACGGTGTTTTGTATGCTTTTGCATGCTTAAAACAGCATTTTATCTTGCTTTCACCAACATTAGCTATTATACATGAAAGAAACACTGATATGACAGTTTAAATACTTGAAAACAGCATTTTGTAAGTTTCCGCAAGCTGAAAACAGCTATTTTATCTTGATTTTGCAAACATAAGCCATTACACACGACATATACATGAATATGACAGTTTAAATACTTGAAAACAGCATTTTGTATGTTTTTGCATGCTTAAAACAGAATTTTTATCTTGCTTTCACCAACATTAGCTATTATACACGACAGAAACATGAATATGACAGTTTAAATACTTGAAAACGGTGTTTTGTATGCTTTTGCATGCTTAGAACAGCATTTTTATCTTGCTATCACCAACATTAGATATTATACACGACAGAAACATGAATATGACAGTTTAAATACTTGAAAACGGTGTTTTGTATGCTTTTGCATGCTTAAAACAGCATTTTTATCTTGCTTTTACCAACATTAGCTATTATACACGACAGAAACATGAATATGACCGTTTATATACTTGGAAACAGCATTTTGTATGTTTTTGCAAGCTGAAAACAGCTATTTTATCTTGATTTTGCAAACATAAGCCATTACACACGACATATACATGAATATGACAGTTTAATACTTGAAAACTGTGTTTTGTATGCTTTTGCATGCTTAAAACAGCATTTTTATCTTGCTTTTCACCAACATTAGCTATTATACACGACTGAAACATGAATATGACAGTTTAAATACATAAAAACAGCATTTTTTATGTTTTTGCAAGCTGAAAACAGCTATTTATCTTGATTTTGCAAACATAAGCCATTACACACGACATATACATAAATATGACAGGTTAAATACTTGAAAACGGTGTTTTGTATGCTTTTGCATGCTTAAAACAACATTTTTATCTTGCTTTCACGAACATTAGCTATTATACACGACAGAAACATGAATATGACAGTTTAAATACTTGAAAACGGTGTTTTGTATGCTTTTGCATTCTTAAAACAGCATTTTTATCTTGCTTTCAAAAACATTAGCTATTATACACGACAGAAACATGAATATGACAGTTTAAATACTTGAAAACAGCATTTTGTATGTTTTTGCAAGCTGAAATCAGCTATTTCATCTTGATTTTGCAAACTTAAGCCATTACACACGACATATACATGAACATGACGGTTTAAATACTTGAAAACGGTGTTTTGTATGCTTTTGCATGCTTAAAACAGCATTTTTATCCTGCTTTCACCAACATTAGCTATTATACACGACAGAAACATGAACATGACAGTTTAAATACTTGAAAACGGTGTTTTGTATGCTTTTGCATGCTTAAAACAGCATTTTTATCTTGCTTTCACCAACATTAGCTATTATACACGACAGAAACATTGATATGACAGTTTAAATACTTGAAAACAGCATTTTGTATGTTTTTTGCAAGCTGAAAACAGCTATTTTATCTTGATTTTGCAAACATAAGCCATTACACACGACATATACATGAATATGACAGTTTAAATACTTGAAAACGGTGTTTTGTATGCTTTTGCATGCTTAAAACAGCATTTTTATCTTGCTTTCACAAACATTAGCTATTATACACGACAGAAACATGAATATGACAGTTTAAATACTTGAAAACGGTGTTTTGTATGCTTTTGCATGCTTAAAACAGCATTTTTATCTTGCTTTCAAAACCATTAGCTATTATACACAACAGAAACATGAATATGACAGTTTAAATACTTGAAAACAGCATTTTGTATGTTTTTGCAAGCTGAAAACAGCTATTTTATCTTGATTTTGCAAACTTAAGCCATTACACACGACATATACATGAATATGACAGTTTAAATACTTGAAAACTGTGTTTTGTATGCTTTTGCATGCTTAAAACAGCATTTTTATCTTGCTTTCACCAACATTAGCTATTATACACGACAGAAACATGAATATGACAGTTTAAATACCTGAAAACAGCATTTTGTAGGTTTTTGCAAGCTGAAAACAGCTATTTTATCTTGATTTTGCAAACATAAGCCATTACACACGACATATACATAAATATGACAGGTTAAATACTTGAAAACGGTGTTTTGTATGCTTTTGCATGCTTAAAACAGCATTTTATCTTGCTTTCACGAACATTAGCTATTATACACGACAGAAACATGAATATGACAGTTTAAATACTTGAAAACGGTGTTTTGTATGCTTTTGCATGCTTAAAACAGCATTTTTATCTTGCTTTCACCAACATTAGCTATTATACACGACAGAAACATTGATATGACAGTTTAAATACTTAAAAACAGCATTTTGTATGTTTTTGCAAGCTGAAAACAGCTATTTTATTTTGATTTTGCAAACATAAGCCATTACACACGACATATACATGAATATGACAGTTTAAATACTTGATAACAGCATTTTGTATGTTTTTGCAAGCTGAAAACAGCTATTTTATTTTGATTTTGCAAACATAAGCCATTACACACGACATATACACGAATATGACAGTTTAAATACTTGAAAACAGCATTTTGTATGTTTTTGCATGCTTAAAACAGTATTTTATCTTCTTGCTTTAACCAGCATTAGCTATTATACACGACAGAAACATGAATATGACAATTTAAATACTTGAAAACAGCATTTTGTATGTTTTGCAAGCTGAAAACAGCTATTATATCTTGATGTTGAAAACATAAGCCATTACACACGACATATACATGAATATGACAGTTTAAGTACTTGAAAACGGTGTATTGTATGCTTTTGCATGCTTAAAACAGCATTTTTATCTTGCTTTCACCAACATTAGCTATTATACACTACAGAAACATGAATATGACTGTTTAAATACTTCAAAACAGCATTTTGTATGTTTTTGCAAGCTGAAAACAGCTATTTTATCTTGATTTTGCAAACATAAGCCATTACACACGACAGATACATGAATATGACAGTTTAAATACTTGAAAACGATGTTTTGTATGCTTTTGCATGCTTAAAACAGCATTTTTATCTTGCTTTCACAAACATTAGCTATTATACAAGACAGAAACATGAATATGACAGTTTAAATACCAGAAAACAGCATTTTGTAGGTTTTTGCAAGCTGAAAACAGCTATTTTATCTTGATTTTGCAAACATAAGCCATTACACACGACATATACATAAATATGACAGTTTAAATACTTGAAAACGGTGTATTGTTTGCTTTTGCCTGCTTAAAACAGCATTTTTATCTTGCTTTCACCAACATTAGCTATTATACACGACAGAAACATGAATATGACCGTTTAAATACTTGGAAACAGCATTTTGTATGTTTTTGCAAGCTGAAAACAGCTATTTTATCTTGATTTTGAAAACATAAGCCATTACACACGACATATACATGAATATGACAGTTTAAATACTTGAAAACGGTGTATTGTATGCTTTTGCATGCTTAAAACAGCATTTTTATCTTGCTTTCATCAACATTAGCTATTATACACGACAGAAACATGAATATGACAGTTTAAATACTTGAAAACAGCATTTTGTATGTTTTTGCCAGCTTAAAACAACTATTTTATCTTGATTTTGCAAACATATGCTATTACACACGACATATACATGAATATGACAGTTTAAATACTTGAAAACGGTGTTTTGTATGCTTTTGCATGCTTAAAACAGCATTTTTATCTTGCTTTCACCAACATTAGCTATTATACACGACAGAAACATGAATATGACAGTTTAAATACTTGAAAACAGCATTTTGTATGTTTTTGCAACTTTGAAACAGCTATTTTATCTTGATTTTGCAAACATAAGCCATTACACACGACATATACATGAATATGACAGTTTAAATACTTGAAAACGGTGTTTTGTATGCTTTTGCATGATTAAAACAGCATTTTTATCTTGCTTTCACCAACATTAGCTATTATACACGACAGAAACATTGATATGACAGTTTAAATACTTGAAAACAGCATTTTGTATGTTTTTGCAAGCTGAAAACAGCTATTTTATCTTGATTTTGCAAACATAAGCCATTACACACGACATATACATGAATATGACAGTTTAAATACTTGAAAACGGTGTTTTGTATGCTTTTGCATGCTTAAAACAGCACTTTTATCTTGCTTTCACAAACATTAGCTATTATACACGACAGAAACATGAATATGACAGTTTAAATACTTGAAAACGGTGTTTTGTATGCTTTTGCATGCTTAAAACAGCATTTTTATCTTGCTTTTAAAACCATTAGCTATTATACACAACAGAAACATGAATATGACAGTTTAAATACTTGAAAACAGCATTTTGTATGTTTTTGCAAGCTGAAAACAGCTATTTTATCTTGATTTTGCAAACATAAGCCATTACACACGACATATACATGAATATGACAGTTTAAATACTTGAAAACGGTGTTTTGTATGCTTTTGCATGCTTAAAACAGCACTTTTATCTTGCTTTCACAAACATTAGCTATTATACACGACAGAAACATGAATATGACAGTTTAAATACTTGAAAACGGTGTTTTGTATGCTTTTGCATGCTTAAAACAGCATTTTATCTTGCTTTTAAAAACCATTAGCTATTATACACAACAGAAACATGAATATGACAGTTTAAATACTTGAAAACAGCATTTTGTATGTTTTTGCAAGCTGAAAACAGCTATTTTATCTTGATTTTGCAAACTTAAGCCATTACACACGACATATACATGAATATGACAGTTTAAATACTTGAAAACGGTGTTTTGTATGCTTTTGCATGCTTAAAACAGCATTTTTATCTTGCTTTCACCAACATTAGCTATTATACACGACAGAAACATGAATATGACAGTTCAAATACCTGAAAACAGCATTTTGTAGGTTTTTGCAAGCTGAAAACAGCTATTTTATCTTGATTTTGCAAACATAAGCCATTACACACGACATATACACGAATATGACAGTTTAAATACTTGATAACAGCATTTTGTATGTTTTTGCAAGCTGAAAACAGCTATTTTATCTTGATTTTGCAAACATAAGCCATTACACACGACATATACACGAATATGACAGTTTAAATACTTGAAAACAGCATTTTGTATGTTTTTGCATGCTTAAAACAGTATTTTTATCTTGCTTTCACCAGCATTAGCTATTATACACGACAGAAACATGAATATGACAATTTAAATACTTGAAAACAGCATTTTGTATGTTTTGCAAGCTGAAAACAGCTATTATATCTTGATGTTTAAAACATAAGCCATTACACACGATATATACATGAATATGACAGTTTAAATACTTGAAAACGGTGTATTGTATGCTTTTGCATGCTTAAAACAGCATTTTTATTTTGCTTTCACCAACATTAGCTATTATACACTACAGAAACATGAATATGACAGTTTAAATACTTGAAAACAGCATTTTGTATGTTTTTGCAAGCTGAAAACAGCTATTTTATCTTGATTTTGCAACCATAAGCCATTACACACGACAGATACATGAATATGACAGTTTAAATACTTGAAAACGATGTTTTGTATGCTTTTGCATGCTTAAAACAGCATTTTTATCTTGCTTTCACAAACATTAGCTATTATACAAGACAGAAACATGAATATGACAGTTTAAATACCAGAAAACAGCATTTTGTAGGTTTTTGCAAGCTGAAAACAGCTATTTTATCTTGATTTTGCAAACATAAGCCATTTCACACGACATATACATGAATATGACAGTTTATATACTTGAAAACGATGTTTTGTATGCTTTTGCATGCTTTAAAACAGCATTTTTATCTTGCTTCCACCAACATTAGCTATTATACACGACAGAAACATGAATATGACAGTTTAAATACTTGAAAACGGTGTTTTGTATGCTTTTGCATGCTTAAAACAGCATTTTTATCTTGCTATCACCAACATTAGCTATTATACACGACAGAAACATGAATATGACTGTTTAAATACTTGAAAACGGTGTTTTGTATGCTTTTGCATGCTTAAAACAGCATTTTTATCTTGATTTTGCAAACATAAGCCATTACACACGACATATACATGAATATGACAGTTTAAATACTTGAAAACGGTGTTTTGTATGCTTTTGCATGCTTAAAACAGCATTTTTATCTTGCTTTCACCAACATTAGCTATTATACATGAAAGAAACATCGATATGACAGTTTAAATACTTGAAAACAGCATTTTGTAAGTTTCTGCAAGCTGAAAACAGCTATTTTATCTTGATTTTGCAAACATAAGCCATTACACACGACATATACATGAATATGACAGTTTAAATACTTGAAAACGGTGTTTTGTATGTTTTTGCAAGATGAAAACAGCTATTCTATTTCGATTTTGCAAACATAAGCCATTACACACGACATATACATGAATATGACAGTTTAAATACTTGAAAACGTTGTTTTGTATGCTTTTGCATGCTTAAAACAGCATTTTTATCTTGCTTTCACCAACATTAGCTATTATACATAAAGAAACATTGATATGACAGTTTAAATACTTGAAAACAGCATTTTGTAAGTTTCTGCAAGCTGAAAACAGCTATTTTATCTTGATTTTGCAAACATAAGCCATTACACACGACATATACATGAATATGACAGTTTAAATACTTGAAAACAGCATTTTGTATGTTTTTGCATGCTTAAAACAGCATTTTTATCTTGCTTTCACCAACATTAGCTATTATACACGACAGAAAAATGAATATGACAGTTTAAATACTTGAAAACGGTGTTTTGTATGCTTTTGCATGCTTAAAACAGCATTTTTATCTTGCTATCACCAACATTATATATTATACACGACAGAAACATGAATATGACAGTTTAAATACTTGAAAACGGTGTTTTGTATGCTTTTGCATGCTTAAAACAGAATTTATCTTCCTTTCACCACATTAGCTATTATACACGACAGAAAAATAAATATGACAGTTTAAATACTTGAAAACAGCATTTTGTATGTTTTTGCAAGCTGAAAACAGCTATTTTATCTTGATTTTGCAAACATAAGCCATTACACACGACATATACATGAATATGACAGTTTAAATACTTGAAAACGGTGTTTTGTATGCTTTGCATGCTTAAAACAGCATTTTTATCTTGCTTTCACCAACATTAGCTATTATACACGACAGAAACATGAATATGACAGTTTAAATACCTGAAAACAGCATTTTGTAGGATTTTGCAAGCTGAAAACAGCTATTTTATCTTGATTTTGCAAACATAAGCCAATACACACGACATATACATGAATATGACAGTTTAAATACTTGAAAACGGTGTTTTGTATGCTTTTGCATGCTTAGAACAACATTTTTATCTTGCTTTCACCAACATTAGCAATTATACACGACAGAAACATGAATATGACAATTTAAATACCTGAAAACAGCATTTTGTAGGTTTTTGCAAGCTGAAAACAGCTATTTTATCTTGATTTTGCAAACATAAGCCATTACACACGACATATACATAAATATGACAGGTTAAATACTTGAAAACGGTGTTTTGTATGCTTTTGCATGCTTAAAACAGCATTTTTATCTTGCTTACACCAATATTAGCTATTATACACGACAGAAACATGAATATGACAGTTTAAATACTTGAAAACGGTGTTTTGTATGCTTTTGCATGCTTAAAACAGCATTTTCATCTTGCTTTTACCAACATTAGCTATTATACACGACAGAAACATGAATATGACAGTTTAAATACCTGAAAACAGCATTTTGTAGGTTTTTGCAAGCTGAAAACAGCTATTTTATCTTGATTTTGCAAACATAAGCCATTACACACGACATTTACATGAATATGACAGTTTAAATACTTGAAAACGGTGTATTGTTTGCTTTTGCCTGCTTAAAACAGCATTTTTATCTTGCTTTCACCAACATTAGCTATTATACACGACAGAAACATGAATATGACAGTTTAAATACTTGAAAACGGTGTTTTGTATGCTTTTGCATTCTTAAAACAGCATTTTTATCTTGCTATCACCAACATTAGCTATTATACACGACAGAAACATGAATATGACTGTTTAAATACTTGAAAACGGTGTTTTGTATGCTTTTGCATGCTTAAAACAGCATTTTTATCTTGATTTTGCAAACATAAGCCATTACACACGACATATACATGAATATGACAGTTTAAATACTTGAAAACGGTGTTTTGTATGCTTTTGCATGCTTAAAACAGCATTTTTATCTTGCTTTCACCAACATTAGCTATTATACATGAAAGAAACATGAATATGACAATTTAAATACCTGAAAACAGCATTTTGTAGGTTTTTGCAAGCTTAAACAGCTATTTTATCTTGATTTTGCAAACATAAGCCATTACACACGACATATACATAAATATGACAGGTTAAATACTTGAAAACGGTGTTTTGTATGCTTTTGCATGCTTAAAACAGCATTTTTATCTTGCTTACACCAACATTAGCTATTATACACGACAGAAACATGAATATGACAGTTTAAATACTTGAAAACGGTGTTTTGTATGCTTTTGCATGCTTAAAACAGCATTTTTATCTTGCTTTTACCAACATTAGCTATTATACACGACAAAAACATGAATATGACAGTTTAAATACCTGAAAACAGCATTTTGTAGGTTTTTGCAAGCTGAAAACAGCTATTTTATCTTGATTTTGCAAACATAAGCCATTACACACGACATTTACATGAATATGACAGTTTAAATACTTGAAAACGGTGTATTGTTTGCTTTTGCCTGCTTAAAACAGCATTTTTATCTTGCTTTCACCAACATTAGCTATTATACACGACAGAAACATGAATATGACAGTTTAAATACTTGAAAACGGTGTTTTGTATGCTTTTGCATTCTTAAAACAGCATTTTTATCTTGCTATCACCAACATTAGCTATTATACACGACAGAAACATGAATATGACTGTTTAAATACTTGAAAACGGTGTTTTGTATGTTTTTGCATGCTTAAAACAGCATTTTTATCTTGATTTTGCAAACATAAGCCATTACACACGACATATACATGAATATGACAGTTTAAATACTTGAAAACGGTGTTTTGTATGCTTTTGCATGCTTAAAACAGCATTTTTATCTTGCTTTCACCAACATTAGCTATTATACATGAAAGAAACATTGATATGACAGTTTAAATACTTGAAAACAGCATTTTGTAAGTTTCTGCAAGCTGAAAACAGCTATTTTATCTTGATTTTGCAAATATAAGCCATTACACACGACATATACATGAATATGACAGTTTAAATACTTGAAAACAGCATTTTGTATGTTTTTGCATGCTTAAAACAGCATTTTTATCTTGCTTTTACCAACATTAGCTATTAAATACTTGGAAACAGCATTTTGTATGTTTTTGCAAGCTGAAAACAGCTATTTTATCTTGATTTTGAAAAACTAAGCCATTACACACGACATATACATGAATATGACAGTTTAAATACTTGAAAACGGTGTATTGTATGCTTTTGCATGCTTAAAACAGCATTTTTATCTTGCTTTCATCAACATTAGCTATTATACACGACAGAAACATGAATATGACAGTTTAAATACTTGAAAACAGCATTTTGTATGTTTTTGCCAGCTTAAAACAACTATTTTATCTTGATTTTGCAAACATAAGCTATTACACACGACATATACATGAATATGACAGTTTAAATACTTGAAAACGGTGTTTTGTATGCTTTTGCATGCTTAAAACAGCATTTTTATCTTGCTTTCACCAACATTAGCTATTATACACGACAGAAACATGAATATGACAGTTTAAATACCTGAAAACAGCATTTTGTATGTTTTTGCAAGCTGAAAACAGCTACTTTATCTTGATTTTGCAAACATAAGCCATTACACACGACATATACATGAATATGACAGTTTAAATACTTGAAAACGGTGTTTTGTATGCTTTTGCATGCTTAAAACAACATTTTTATCTTGCTTTCACCAACATTAGCTATTATACACGACAGAAACATGAATATGACAGTTTAAATACTTGAAAACAGCATTTTGTATGTTTTTGCAACTTGAAAACAGCTATTTTATCTTGATTTTGCAAACATAAGCCATCACACACGACATATACATGAATATGACCGTTTAAATACTTGAAAACGGTGTTTTGTATACTTTTGCATGCTTAAAACAGCATTTTTATCTTGCTTTCACCAACATTAGCTATTATACACGACAGAAACATAAATATGACAGTTTAAATACTTGAAAACGGTGTTTTGTTTGCTTTTGCATGCTTAAAACAGCATTTTTATCTTGCTTTCACCAACATTAGCTATTATACACGACAGAAACATGAATATGACAGTTTACATACTTGGAAACAGCATTTTGTATGTTTTTGCAAGCTGAAAACAGCTATTTTATCTTGATTTTGAAAACATAAGCCATTACACACGACATACACATGAATATGACAGTTTAAATACTTGAAAACGGTGTATTTTATGCTTTTACATGCTTCAAACAGAATTTATCTTCCTTTCACCAACATTAGCTATTATACACGACAGAAACATGAATATGACAGTTTAAATACTTGAAAACAGCATTTTGTATGTTTTTGCAAGCTGAAAACAGCTATTTTATCTTGATTTTGCAAACATAAGCCATTACACACGACATATACATGAATATGACAGTTTAAATACTTGAAAACGGTGTTTTGTATGCTTTTGCATGCTTAAAACAGCATTTTTATCTTGCTTTCACCAACATTAGCTATTATACACGACAGAAACATGAATATGACAGTTTAAATACCTGAAAACAGCATTTTGTAGGTTTTTGCAAGCTGAAAACAGCTATTTTATCTTGATTTTGCAAACATAAGCCATTACACACGACATATACATAAATATGACAGGTTAAATACTTGAAAACGGTGTTTTGTATGCTTTTGCATGCTTAAAACAGCATTTTTATCTTGCTTTCACCAACATTAGCTATTATACACGACAAAAACATGAATATGACAGTTTAAATACTTGAAAACGGTGTTTTGTATGCTTTTGCATGCTTAAAACAGCATTTTTATCTTGCTTTTTACCAACATTAACTATTATACACGACAGAAACATGAATATGACAGTTTAAATACTTGGAAACAGCATTTTGTATGTTTTTGCAAGCTGAAAACAGCTATTTTATCTTGATTTTGAAAACATAAGCCATTACACACGACATATACATGAATATGACAGTTTAAATACTTGAAAACGGTGTATTGTATGCTTTTGCATGCTTAAAACAGCATTTTTATCTTGCTTTCACCAACATTAGCTATTATACACGACAGAAACATGAATATGACAGTTTAAAAACTTGAAAACAGCATTTTGTATGTTTTTGCCAGCTTAAAACAACTATTTTATCTTGATTTTGCAAACATGAGCTATTACACACGACATATACATGAATATGACACTTTAAATACTTGAAAACGGTGTTTTGTATGCTTTTGCATGCTTAAAACAGCATTTTTATCTTGCTTTCACCAACATTAGCTATTATACATGAAAGAAACATTGATATGACAGTTTAAATACTTGAAAACAGCATTTTGTAAGTTTCTGCAAGCTGAAAACAGCTATTTTATCTTGATTTTGCAAACATAAGCCATTAAACACGACATATACATGAATATGACAGTTTAAATACTTGAAAACGGTGTTTTGTATGTTTTTGCAAGCTGAAAACAGCTATTTTATCTCGATTTTGCAAACATAAGCCATTACACACGACATATACAAGAATATGACAGTTTAAATACTTGAAAACGGTGTTTTGTATGCTTTTGCATGCTTAAAACAGCATTTTTATCTTGCTTTCACCAACATTAGCTATTATACATGAAAGAAACATTGATATGACAGTTTAAATACTTGAAAACAGCATTTTGTAAGTTTCTGCAAGCTGAAAACAGCTATTTTATCTTGATTTTGCAAACATAAGCCATTACACACGACATATACATGAATATGACAGTTTAAATACTTGAAAACGGTGTATTGTATGCTTTTGCATGCTTAAAACAGCATTTTTATCTTGCTTTCATCAACATTAGCTATTATACACGACAGAAACATGAATATGACAGTTTAAATACTTGAAAACAGCATTTTGTATGTTTTTGCCAGCTTAAAACAACTATTTTATCTTGATTTTGCAAACATAAGCTATTACACACGACATATACATGAATATGACAGTTTAAATACTTGAAAACGGTGTTTTGTATGCTTTTGCATGCTTAAAACAGCATTTTTATCTTGCTTTCACCAACATTAGCTATTATACACGACAGAAACATGAATATGACAGTTTAAATACCTGAAAACAGCATTTTGTATGTTTTTGCAACTTGAAAACAGCTATTTTATCTTGATTTTGCAAACATAAGCCATTACACACGACATATACATGAATATGACCGTTTAAATACTTGAAAACGGTGTTTTGTATACTTTTGCATGCTTAAAACAGCATTTTTATCTTGCTTTCACCAACATTAGCTATTATACACGACAGAAACATAAATATGACAGTTTAAATACTTGAAAACGGTGTTTTGTTTGCTTTTGCATGCTTAAAACAGCATTTTTATCTTGCTTTTACCAACATTAGCTATTATACACGACAGAAACATGAATATGACAGTTTACATACTTGGAAACAGCATTTTGTATGTTTTTGCAAGCTGAAAACAGCTATTTTATCTTGATTTTGAAAACATAAGCCATTACACACGACATACACATGAATATGACAGTTTAAATACTTGAAAACGGTGTATTTTATGCTTTTACATGCTTCAAACAGAATTTATCTTCCTTTCACCAACATTAGCTATTATACACGACAGAAACATGGATATGACAGTTTAAATACTTGAAAACAGCATTTTGTATGTTTTTGCAAGCTGAAAACAGCTATTTTATCTTGATTTTGCAAACATAAGCCATTACACACGACATATACATGAATATGATAGTTTAAAAACTTGAAAACGGTGTTTTGTATGCTTTTGCATGCTTAAAACAGCATTTTTATCTTGCTTTTACCAACATTAGCTATTATACACGACAGAAACATGAATATGACAGTTTAAATACCTGAAAACAGCATTTTGTAGGTTTTTGCAAGCTGAAAACAGCTATTTTATCTTGATTTTGCAAACATAAGCCATTACACACGACATATACATAAATATGACAGGTTAAATACTTGAAAACGGTGTTTTGTATGCTTTTGCATGCTTAAAACAGCATTTTTATCTTGCTTTTTACCAACATTAACTATTATACACGACAGAAACATGAATATGACAGTTTAAATACTTGGAAACAGCATTTTGTATGTTTTTGCAAGCTGAAAACAGCTATTTTATCTTGATTTTGAAAACATAAGCCATTACACACGACATATACATGAATATGACAGTTTAAATACTTGAAAACGGTGTATTGTATGCTTTTGCATGCTTAAAACAGCATTTTTATCTTGCTTTCACCAACATTAGCTATTATACACGACAGAAACATGAATATAACAGTTTAAAAACTTGAAAACAGCATTTTGTATGTTTTTGCCAGCTTAAAACAACTATTTTATCTTGATTTTGCAAACATGAGCTATTACACACGACATATACATGAATATGACACTTTAAATACTTGAAAACGGTGTTTTGTATGCTTTTGCATGCTTAAAACAGCATTTTTATCATGCTTTCACCAACATTAGCTATTATACATGAAAGAAACATTGATATGACAGTTTAAATACTTGAAAACAGCATTTTGTAAGTTTCTGCAAGCTGAAAACAGCTATTTTATCTTGATTTTGCAAACATAAGCCATTAAACACGACATATACATGAATATGACAGTTTAAATACTTGAAAACGGTGTTTTGTATGTTTTTGCAAGCTGAAAACAGCTATTTTATCTCGATTTTGCAAACATAAGCCATTACACACGACATATACAAGAATATGACAGTTTAAATACTTGAAAACGGTGTTTTGTATGCTTTTGCATGCTTAAAACAGCATTTTTATCTTGCTTTCACCAACATTAGCTATTATACATGAAAGAAACATTGATATGACAGTTTAAATACTTGAAAACAGCATTTTGTAAGTTTCTGCAAGCTGAAAACAGCTATTTTATCTTGATTTTGCAAACATAAGCCATTACACACGACATATACATGAATATGACAGTTTAAATACTTGAAAACGGTGTATTGTATGCTTTTGCATGCTTAAAACAGCATTTTTATCTTGCTTTCATCAACATTAGCTATTATACACGACAGAAACATGAATATGACAGTTTAAATACTTGAAAACAGCATTTTGTATGTTTTTGCCAGCTTAAAACAACTATTTTATCTTGATTTTGCAAACATAAGCTATTACACACGACATATACATGAATATGACAGTTTAAATACTTGAAAACGGTGTTTTGTATGCTTTTGCATGCTTAAAACAGCATTTTTATCTTGCTTTCACCAACATTAGCTATTATACACGACAGAAACATGAATATGACAGTTTAAATACCTGAAAACAGCATTTTGTATGTTTTTGCAACTTGAAAACAGCTATTTTATCTTGATTTTGCAAACATAAGCCATTACACACGACATATACATGAATATGACCGTTTAAATACTTGAAAACGGTGTTTTGTATACTTTTGCATGCTTAAAACAGCATTTTTATCTTGCTTTCACCAACATTAGCTATTATACACGACAGAAACATAAATATGACAGTTTAAATACTTGAAAACGGTGTTTTGTTTGCTTTTGCATGCTTAAAACAGCATTTTTATCTTGCTTTTACCAACATTAGCTATTATACACGACAGAAACATGAATATGACAGTTTACATACTTGGAAACAGCATTTTGTATGTTTTTGCAAGCTGAAAACAGCTATTTTATCTTGATTTTGAAAACATAAGCCATTACACACGACATACACATGAATATGACAGTTTAAATACTTGAAAACGGTGTATTTTATGCTTTTACATGCTTCAAACAGAATTTATCTTCCTTTCACCAACATTAGCTATTATACACGACAGAAACATGGATATGACAGTTTAAATACTTGAAAACAGCATTTTGTATGTTTTTGCAAGCTGAAAACAGCTATTTTATCTTGATTTTGCAAACATAAGCCATTACACACGACATATACATGAATATGATAGTTTAAATACTTGAAAACGGTGTTTTGTATGCTTTTGCATGCTTAAAACAGCATTTTTATCTTGCTTTTACCAACATTAGCTATTATACACGACAGAAACATGAATATGACAGTTTAAATACCTGAAAACAGCATTTTGTAGGTTTTTGCAAGCTGAAAACAGCTATTTTATCTTGATTTTGCAAACATAAGCCATTACACACGACATATACATAAATATGACAGGTTAAATACTTGAAAACGGTGTTTTGTATGCTTTTGCATGCTTAAAACAGCATTTTTATCTTGCTTTCACCAACATTAGCTATTATACACGACAGAAACATGAATATGACAGTTTAAATACTTGAAAACGGTGTTTTGTATGCTTTTGCATGCTTAAAACAGCATTTTTATCTTGCTTTTTACCAACATTAGCTATTATACACGACAGAAACATGAATATGACAGTTTAAATACTTGTAAACAGCATTTTGTATGTTTTTGCAAGCTGAAAACAGCTATTTTATCTTGATTTTGAAAACATAAGCCATTACACACGACATATACATGAATATGACAGTTTAAATACTTGAAAACGGTGTATTGTATGCTTTTGCATGCTTAAAACAGCATTTTTATCTTGCTTTCACCAACATTAGCTATTATACACGACAGAAACATGAATATGACAGTTTAAATACTTGAAAACAGCATTTTGTATGTTTTTGCCAGCTTAAAACAACTATTTTATCTTGATTTTGCAAACATGAGCTATTACACACGACATATACATGAATATGACACTTTAAATACTTGAAAACGGTGTTTTGTATGCTTTTGCATGCTTAAAACAGCATTTTTATCTTGCTTTCACCAACATTAGCTATTATACATGAAAGAAACATTGATATGACAGTTTAAATACTTGAAAACAGCATTTTGTAAGTTTCTGCAAGCTGAAAACAGCTATTTTATCTTGATTTTGCAAACATAAGCCATTACACACGACATATACATGAATATGACAGTTTAAATACTTGAAAACGGTGTTTTGTATGTTTTTGCAAGCTGAAAACAGCTATTTTATCTCGATTTTGCAAACATAAGCCATTACACACGACATATACATGAATATGACAGTTTAAATACTTGAAAACGGTGTTTTGTATGCTTTTGCATGCTTAAAACAGCATTTTTATCTTGCTTTCACCAACATTAGCTATTATACATGAAAGAAACATTGATATGACAGTTTAAATACTTGAAAACAGCATTTTGTAAGTTTCTGCAAGCTCAAAACAGCTATTTTATCTTGATTTTGCAAACATAAGCCATTACACACGACATATACATGAATATGACAGTTTAAATACTTGAAAACAGCATTTTGTATGTTTTTGCATGCTTAAAACAGCATTTTTATCTTGCTTTCACCAACATTAGCTATTATACACGACAGAAACATGAATATGACAGTTTAAATACTTGAAAACGGTGTTTTGTATGCTTTTGCATGCTTAAAACAGCATTTTTATCTTGCTTTTACCAACATTAGCTATTATACACGACAGAAACATGAATATGACCGTTTAAATACTTGGAAACAGCATTTTGTATGTTTTTGCAAGCTGAAAACAGCTATTTTATCTTGATTTTGAAAAACTAAGCCATTACACACGACATATACATGAATATGACAGTTTAAATACTTGAAAACGGTGTATTGTATGCTTTTGCATGCTTAAAACAGCATTTTTATCTTGCTTTCATCAACATTAGCTATTATACACGACAGAAACATGAATATGACAGTTTAAATACTTGAAAACAGCATTTTGTATGTTTTTGCCAGCTTAAAACAACTATTTTATCTTGATTTTGCAAACATAAGCTATTACACACGACATATACATGAATATGACAGTTTAAATACTTGAAAACGGTGTTTTGTATGCTTTTGCATGCTTAAAACAGCATTTTTATCTTGCTTTCACCAACATTAGCTATTATACATGACAGAAACATGAATATGACAGTTTAAATACCTGAAAACAACATTTTGTATGTTTTTGCAACTTGAAAACAGCTATTTTATCTTGATTTTGCAAACATAAGCCATTACACACGACATATACATGAATATGACCGTTTAAATAATTGAAAACGGTGTTTTGTATACTTTTGCATGCTTAAAACAGCATTTTTATCTTGCTTTCACCAACATTAGCTATTATACACGACAGAAACATAAATATGACAGTTTAAATTCTTGAAAACGGTGTTTTGTTTGCTTTTGCATGCTTAAAACAGCATTTTTATCTTGCTTTCACCAACATTAGCTATTATACACGACAGAAACATGAATATGACAGTTTACATACTTGGAAACAGCATTTTGTATGTTTTTGCAAGCTGAAAACAGCTATTTTATCTTGATTTTGAAAACATAAGCCATTACACACGACATACACATGAATATGACAGTTAAAATACTTGAAAACGGTGTATTTTATGCTTTTACATGCTTCAAACAGAATTTATCTTCCTTTCACCAACATTAGCTATTATACACGACAGAAACATGAATATGACAGTTTAAATACTTGAAAACAGCATTTTGTATGTTTTTGCAAGCTGAAAACAGCTATTTTATCTTGATTTTGCAAACATAAGCCATTACACACGACATATACATGAATATGACAGTTTAAATACTTGAAAACGGTGTTTTGTATGCTTTTGCATGCTTAAAACAGCATTTTTATCTTGCTTTCACCAACATTAGCTATTATACACGACAGAAACATGAATATGACAGTTTAAATACCTGAAAACAGCATTTTGTAGGTTTTTGCAAGCTGAAAACAGCTATTTTATCTTGATTTTGCAAACATAAGCCATTACACACGACATATACATAAATATGACAGGTTAAATACTTGAAAACGGTGTTTTGTATGCTTTTGCATGCTTAAAACAGCATTTATATCTTGCTTTCACCAACATTAGCTATTATACACGACAAAAACATGAATATGACAGTTTAAATACTTGAAAACGGTGTTTTGTATGCTTTTGCATGCTTAAAACAGCATTTTTATCTTGCTTTTTACCAACATTAGCTATTATACACGACAGAAACATGAATATGACAGTTTAAATACTTGGAAACAGCATTTTGTATGTTTTTGCAAGCTGAAAACAGCTATTTTATCTTGATTTTGAAAACATAAGCCATTACACACGACATATACATGAATATGACAGTTTAAATACTTGAAAACGGTGTATTGTATGCTTTTGCATGCTTAAAACAGCATTTTTATCTTGCTTTCACCAACATTAGCTATTATACACGACAGAAACATGAATATGACAGTTTAAATACTTGAAAACAGCATTTTGTATGTTTTTGCCAGCTTAAAACAACTATTTTATCTTGATTTTGCAAACATGAGCTATTACACACGACATATACATGAATATGACACTTTAAATACTTGAAAACGGTGTTTTGTATGCTTTTGCATGCTTAAAACAGCATTTTTATCTTGCTTTCACCAACATTAGCTATTATACATGAAAGAAACATTGATATGACAGTTTAAATACTTGAAAACAGCATTTTGTAAGTTTCTGCAAGCTGAAAACAGCTATTTTATCTTGATTTTGCAAACATAAGCCATTACACACGACATATACATGAATATGACAGTTTAAATACTTGAAAACGGTGTTTTGTATGTTTTTGCAAGCTGAAAACAGCTATTTTATCTCGATTTTGCAAACATAAGCCATTACACACGACATATACATGAATATGACAGTTTAAATACTTGAAAACGGTGTTTTGTATGCTTTTGCATGCTTAAAACAGCATTTTTATCTTGCTTTCACCAACATTAGCTATTATACATGAAAGAAACATTGATATGACAGTTTAAATACTTGAAAACAGCATTTTGTAAGTTTCTGCAAGCTGAAAACAGCTATTTTATCTTGATTTTGCAAACATAAGCCATTACACACGACATATACATGAATATGACAGTTTAAATACTTGAAAACAGCATTTTGTATGTTTTTGCATGCTTAAAACAGCATTTTTATCTTGCTTTCACCAACATTAGCTATTATACACGACAGAAACATGAATATGACAGTTTAAATACTTGAAAACGGTGTTTTGTATGCTTTTGCATGCTTAAAACAGCATTTTTATCTTGCTATCACCAACATTAGATATTATACACGACAGAAACATGAATATGACAGTTTAAATACTTGAAAACGGTGTTTTGTATGCTTTTGCATGCTTAAAACAGCATTTTTATCTTGCTTTTACCAACATTAGCTATTATACACGACAGAAACATGAATATGACCGTTTAAATACTTGGAAACAGCATTTTGTATGTTTTTGCAAGCTTAAAACAGCTATTTTATCTTGATTTTGAAAAACTAAGCCATTACACACGACATATAAATGAATATGACAGTTTAAATACTTGAAAACGGTGTACTGTATGCTTTTGCATGCTTAAAACAGCATTTTTATCTTGCTTTCATCAACATTAGCTATTATACACGACAGAAACATGAATATGACAGTTTAAATACTTGAAAACAGCATTTTGTATGTTTTTGCCAGCTTAAAACAACTATTTTATCTTGATTTTGCAAACATAAGCTATTACACACGACATATACATGAATATGACAGTTTAAATACTTGAAAACGGTGTTTTGTATGCTTTTGCATGCTTAAAACAGCATTTTTATCTTGCTTTCACCAACATTAGCTATTATACACGACAGAAACATGAATATGACAGTTTAAATACCTGAAAACAGCATTTTGTATGTTTTTGCAAGCTGAAAACAGCTACTTTATCTTGATTTTGCAAACATAAGCCATTACACACGACATATACATAAATATGACAGTTTTAATACTTGAAAACGGTGTTTTGTATGCTTTTGCATGCTTAAAACAACATTTTTATCTTGCTTTCACCAACATTAGCTATTATACACGACAGAAACATGAATATGACAGTTTAAATACTTGAAAACAGCATTTTGTATGTTTTTGCAACTTGAAAACAGCTATTTTATCTTGATTTTGCAAACATAAGCCATTACATACGACATATACATGAATATGACCGTTTAAATACTTGAAAACGGTGTTTTGTATGCTTTTGCATGCTTAAAACAGCATTTTTATCTTGCTTTCACCAACATTAGCTATTATACACGACAGAAACATAAATATGACAGTTTAAATACTTGAAAACGGTGTTTTGTTTGCTTTTGCATTTTAAAACAGCATTTTTATCTTGCTTTCACCAACATTAGCTATTATACACGACAGAAACATGAATATGACAGTTTACATACTTGGAAACAGCATTTTGTATGTTTTTGCAAGCTGAAAACAGATATTTTATCTTGATTTTGAAAACATAAGCCATTACACACGACATACACATGAATATGACAGTTTAAATACTTGAAAACGGTGTATTTTATGCTTTTACATGCTTCAAACAGAATTTATCTTCCTTTCACCAACATTAGCTATTATACACGACAGAAACATGAATATGACAGTTTAAATACTTGAAAACAGCATTTTGTATGTTTTTGCAAGCTGAAAACAGCTATTTTATCTTGATTTTGCAAACATAAGCCATTACACACGACATATACATGAATATGACAGTTTAAATACTTGAAAACGGTGTTTTGTATGCTTTTGCATTCTTAAAACAGCATTTTTATCTTGCTTTCACCAACATTCGCTATTATACACGACAGAAACATGAATATGAAAGTTTAAATACCTGAAAACAGCATTTTGTAGGTTTTTGCAAGCTGAAAACAGCTATTTTATCTTGATTTTGCAAACATAAGCCATTACACACGACATATACATAAATATGACAGGTTGAATACTTGAAAACGGTGTTTTGTATGCTTTTGCATGCTTAAAACAGCATTTTTATCTTGCTTTCACCAACATTAGCTATTATACACGACAGAAACATGAATATGACAGTTTAAATACTTGAAAACGGTGTTTTGTATGCTTTTGCATGCTTAAAACAGCATTTTTATCTTGCTTTTCACCAACATTAGCTATTATACACGACAGAAACATGAATATGACAGTTTAAATACTTGAAAACAGCATTTTGTATGTTTTTGCAAGCTGAAAACAGCTATTTTATCTTGATTTTGCAAACATAAGCCATTACACACGACATATACATGAATATGACAGTTTAAATACTTGAAAACGGTGTTTTGTATGCTTTTGCATGCTTAAAACAGCATTTTTATCTTGCTTTCACCAACATTAGCTATTATACACGACAGAAACATGAATATGACAGTTTAAATACCTGAAAACAGCATTTTGTAGGTTTTTGCAAGCTGAAAACAGCTATTTTATCTTGATTTTGCAAACATAAGCCATTACACACGACATATACATAAATATGACAGGTTAAATACTTGAAAACGGTGTTTTGTATGCTTTTGCATGCTTAAAACAGCATTTTTATCTTGCTTTCACCAACATTAGCTATTATACACGACAGAAACATGAATATGACAGTTTAAATACTTGAAAACGGTGTTTTGTATGCTTTTGCATGCTTAAAACAGCATTTTTATCTTGCTTTTTACCAACATTAGCTATTATACACGACAGAAACATGAATATGACAGTTTAAATACTTGGAAACAGCATTTTGTATGTTTTTGCAAGCTGAAAACAGCTATTTTATCTTGATTTTGAAAACATAAGCCATTACACACGACATATACATGAATATGACAGTTTAAATACTTGAAAACGGTGTATTGTATGCTTTTGCATGCTTAAAACAGCATTTTTATCTTGCTTTCACCAACATTAGCTATTATACACGACAGAAACATGAATATGACAGTTTAAATACTTGAAAACAGCATTTTGTATGTTTTTGCCAGCTTAAAACAACTATTTTATCTTGATTTTGCAAACATGAGCTATTACACACGACATATACATGAATATGACACTTTAAATACTTGAAAACGGTGTTTTGTATGCTTTTGCATGCTTAAAACAGCATTTTTATCTTGCTTTCACCAACATTAGCTATTATACATGAAAGAAACATTGATATGACAGTTTAAATACTTGAAAACAGCATTTTGTAAGTTTCTGCAAGCTGAAAACAGCTATTTTATCTTGATTTTGCAAACATAAGCCATTACACACGACATATACATGAATATGACAGTTTAAATACTTGAAAACGGTGTTTTGTATGTTTTTGCAAGCTGAAAACAGCTATTTTATCTCGATTTTGCAAACATAAGCCATTACACACGACATATACATGAATATGACAGTTTAAATACTTGAAAACGGTGTTTTGTATGCTTTTGCATGCTTAAAACAGCATTTTTATCTTGCTTTCACCAACATTAGCTATTATACATGAAAGAAACATTGATATGACAGTTTATATACTTGAAAACAGCATTTTGTAAGTTTCTGCAAGCTGAAAACAGCTATTTTATCTTGATTTTGCAAACATAAGCCATTACACACGACATATACATGAATATGACAGTTTAAATACTTGAAAACAGCATTTTGTATGTTTTTGCATGCTTAAAACAGCATTTTTATCTTGCTTTCACCAACATTAGCTATTATACACGACAGAAACATGAATATGACAGTTTAAATACTTGAAAACGGTGTTTTGTATGCTTTTGCATGCTTAAAACAGCATTTTTATCTTGCTATCACCAACATTAGATATTATACACGACAGAAACATGAATATGACAGTTTAAATACTTGAAAACGGTGTTTTGTATGCTTTTGCATGCTTAAAACAGCATTTTTATCTTGCTTTTACCAACATTAGCTATTATACACGACAGAAACATGAATATGACCGTTTAAATACTTGGAAACAGCATTTTGTATGTTTTTGCAAGCTTAAAACAGCTATTTTATCTTGATTTTGAAAAACTAAGCCATTACACACGACATATAAATGAATATGACAGTTTAAATACTTGAAAACGGTGTACTGTATGCTTTTGCATGCTTAAAACAGCATTTTTATCTTGCTTTCATCAACATTAGCTATTATACACGACAGAAACATGAATATGACAGTTTAAATACTTGAAAACAGCATTTTGTATGTTTTTGCCAGCTTAAAACAACTATTTTATCTTGATTTTGCAAACATAAGCTATTACACACGACATATACATGAATATGACAGTTTAAATACTTGAAAACGGTGTTTTGTATGCTTTTGCATGCTTAAAACAGCATTTTTATCTTGCTTTCACCAACATTAGCTATTATACACGACAGAAACATGAATATGACAGTTTAAATACCTGAAAACAGCATTTTGTATGTTTTTGCAAGCTGAAAACAGCTACTTTATCTTGATTTTGCAAACATAAGCCATTACACACGACATATACATAAATATGACAGTTTTAATACTTGAAAACGGTGTTTTGTATGCTTTTGCATGCTTAAAACAACATTTTTATCTTGCTTTCACCAACATTAGCTATTATACACGACAGAAACATGAATATGACAGTTTAAATACTTGAAAACAGCATTTTGTATGTTTTTGCAACTTGAAAACAGCTATTTTATCTTGATTTTGCAAACATAAGCCATTACATACGACATATACATGAATATGACCGTTTAAATACTTAAAAACGGTGTTTTGTATGCTTTTGCATGCTTAAAACAGCATTTTTATCTTGCTTTCACCAACATTAGCTATTATACACGACAGAAACATAAATATGACAGTTTAAATACTTGAAAACGGTGTTTTGTTTGCTTTTGCATTTTAAAACAGCATTTTTATCTTGCTTTCACCAACATTAGCTATTATACACGACAGAAACATGAATATGACAGTTTACATACTTGGAAACAGCATTTTGTTTGTTTTTGCAAGCTGAAAACAGCTATTTTATCTTGATTTTGAAAACATAAGCCATTACACACGACATACACATGAATATGACAGTTTAAATACTTGAAAACGGTGTATTTTATGCTTTTACATGCTTCAAACAGAATTTATCTTCCTTTCACCAACATTAGCTATTATACACGACAGAAACATGAATATGACAGTTTAAATACTTGAAAACAGCATTTTGTATGTTTTTGCAAGGTGAAAACAGCTATTTTATCTTGATTTTGCAAACATAAGCCATTACACACGACATATACATGAATATGACAGTTTAAATACTTGAAAACGGTGTTTTGTATGCTTTTGCATGCTTAAAACAGCATTTTTATCTTGCTTTCACCAACATTAGCTATTATACACGACAGAAACATGAATATGAAAGTTTAAATACCTGAAAACAGCATTTTGTAGGTTTTTGCAAGCTGAAAACAGCTATTTTATCTTGATTTTGCAAACATAAGCCATTACACACGACATATACATAAATATGACAGGTTAAATACTTGAAAACGGTGTTTTGTATGCTTTTGCATGCTTAAAACAGCATTTTTATCTTGCTTTTACCAACATTAGCTATTATACACGACAGAAACATGAATATGACAGTTTAAATACTTGAAAACGGTGTTTTGTATGCTTTTGCATGCTTAAAACAGCATTTTTATCTTGCTTTTTACCAACATTAGCTATTATACACGACAGAAACATGAATATGACAGTTTAAATACTTGGAAACAGCATTTTGTATGTTTTTGCAAGCTGAAAACAGCTATTTTATCTTGATTTTGAAAACCTAAGCCATTACACACGACATATACATGAATATGACAGTTTAAATACTTGAAAACGGTGTATTGTATGCTTTTGCATGCTTAAAACAGCATTTTTATCTTGCTTTCACCAACATTAGCTATTATACACGACAGAAACATGAATATGACAATTTAAATACTTGAAAACAGCATTTTGTATGTTTTTGCCAGCTTAAAACAACTATTTTATCTTGATTTTGCAAACATGAGCTATTACACAAGACATATACATGAATATGACACTTTAAATACTTGAAAACGGTGTTTTGTATGCTTTTGCATGCTTAAAACAGCATTTTTATCTTGCTTTCACCAACATTAGCTATTATACACGACAGAAACATGAATATGACAGTTTAAATACCTGAAAACAGCATTTTGTATGTTTTTGCAAGCTGAAAACAGCTACTTTATCTTGATTTTGCAAACATAAGCCATTACACACGACATATAAATGAATATGACGGTTAAATACTTGAAAACGGTGTTTTGTATGCTTTTGCATGCTTAAAACAACATTTTTATCTTGCTTTCACCAACATTAGCTATTATACACGACAGAAACATGAATATGACAATTTAAATACCTGAAAACAGCATTTTGTAGGTTTTTGCAAGCTGAAAACAGCTATTTTATCTTGATTTTGCAAACATAAGCCATTACACACGACATATACATAAATATGACAGGTTAAATACTTGAAAACGGTGTTTTGTATGCTTTTGCATGCTTAAAACAACATTTTTATCACGCTTTCACGAACATTAGCTATTATACACGACAGAAACATGAATATGACAGTTTAAATACTTGAAAACAGCATTTTGTATGTTTTTGCAAGCTAAAAACAGCTATTTTATCTTGATTTTGCAAACATAAGCCATTACACACGACATATACATAAATATGACAGGTTAAATACTTGAAAACGGTGTTTTGTATGCTTTTGCATGCTTAAAACAACATTTTTATCACGCTTTCACGAACATTAGCTATTATACACGACAGAAACATGAATATGACAGTTTAAATACTTGAAAACAGCATTTTGTATGTTTTTTCAAGCTGAAAACAGCTATTTTATCTTGATTTTGCAAACTTAAGCCATTACACACGACATTTACATGAATATGACAGTTTAAATACTTGAAAACGGTGTTTTGTATGCTTTTGCATGCTTAAAACAGCATTTTTATCTTGCTTTCGCCAACATTAGCTATTATACACGACAGAAACATGAATATGACAGTTTAAATACTTGAAAACGGTGTTTTGTATGCTTTTGCATGCTTAAAACAGCATTTTTATCTTGCTTTTACCAACATTAGCTATTATACACGACAGAAACATGAATATGACAGTTTAAATACTTTAAAACGGTGTTTTGTATGTTTTTGCAAGCTGAAAACAGCTATTTTATCTTGATTTTGCAAACATAAGCCATTACACACGACATATACATAAATATGACAGGTTAAATACTTGAAAACGGTGTTTTGTATGCTTTTGCATGCTTAAAACAGCATTTTTATCTTGCTTTCACCAACATTAGCTATTATATAGGTGGGTTGTTTCTCGACTGGATGTTGAATGAATAAAAACAAGATGTTGGAGAAGCAGTCAATTTAATAAAATCCAATAAATACACCAACGTTTCGACTGCTAATCAGTCTTCATCAGGGTGCTGATACAAACAAACAAACAATAAATAAACATACATATGTCAAGGTAAGCAGACTTACATAATTGGTTTTTAAAAAATAAAGAATATCATGTAAAAAAAAATATTTTACAGAATTCTGTCGTCAAAAAAGGATAAAATACACACACAAACATGTTACTTAACAGTCATCAACTAACTGACTTATGCAAGAAGTTTCTAGTGAAGTAATCGTACAGAGATGCAAAGAACCACTCTTCAGCCAATCAAGGGCTTGCAGGACAAAATACAGGAATAGACAATACATTAATAACTAAAATAATATCACAGTTGAAATATCACCAGAATGTTGAAATGTACACAAATGAAATAAACTAATTATTGTAAAAATAACTGTCCATAGTGTTTTGTTATAATCCCAGAATACATTGAGCTGAGATTTTGGATATCTGTTTGTGCGTTTACTGCTTTTTTGTTTCTTTGGATGTGTAGCATTTCCATGGTTAACCGTTTGTTTAAGTTCTTTTCAGTGGCTAGTATTTTGGTGTTCTCAAAGTCAAAAGCGTGCTTCTCTACCTGACTGTGTTCCACTAAGGCACACTTAGCGCTCAAATTCGGTTTTCCACAGTTCCTTTTATGTTCTTTTAATCTGGTACTCAAATATCTTTTAGTTTGTCCTATATAGACTTGGTCGCAATCTTTACATGGAATCTTGTAAATGATATTGGATCTCTGCATCGTGTCTATAGGGGTTTTGGTATTACTGAACAAATTATTTACTGTTTTGTACTGTTTAAAAGTGATGTTGATGTTGAGATGACGTGACAAAGTATTTCTGACTTTATGAGATAAGTCAGAAATGAACGGAATGGTGCAGTAATAATTGTTAGTGTCAGTAGGTGGGGAGCTTGGAGGTTTGGGGTTGTTTGTGTTGAGGATGCGGTTTACAAGGGTTTTAGGGTAATTATTTATAAGGAGTAGTTGTTTGATCTTCATCTTGACCTCGGTGTAGAAGCATTCTGACGTAAGTTTCAGCGCTCGATTTTTTAAATTTACCGCCAAGTTAATCACTTGGTGTCGCGGATGGTGTGAATGGTAGTTCAGATATCTTGTTGTAGATGTCGGCTTTTGATACCATTTTGACAAAATGTCACCTTCTTCTTGTCTAATTAGAAGCATGTCAAGAAATGGTATTTTTCCTTCACTCTCAACTTCCATCGTGAACTGTAGGTGGTTGTCGTAGCTGTTGAATACTTGTAGAATGGTTTCTTTTTGGTCAGACGGTATAGCTGTGATGATGTCATCAACGTACTTCTTGATAAATGGAATGGGAAAAGGAAGAATGGAGACACAATGCTGAACTAATCGATCCATAACTAGATTGGCGATCACAGGACTTAGGCTGGAACCCATTGCAGTACCAAATTGTTGCAGGTAGAAAATGCTATTGAAGCAGAAGAAGCTGTTGTTGTACCAGAACTCTATTAGTTGTTAGAATTCACTTAGTGGTATGTCTGTTTTCTTACTAATTATATCCCATTTCTCTTCTATCACTTGTAGAATGAGGTTGAGGGGCACATTAGTGAACAACGAGACTACATCAAGTGAAATTAGTATGTATCCAGGATCTAGTTTAACCGTCGATTTGAAGGTAGCGAACTCAAAGGAACTCTTCACATGGAAGTCATCATTTTCTAGTCCGCTAAGTAAACCAGCTAGATACTTAGAGATGTTAGATGTAGGTCCATTGATTCCGGAAACGATCGGACGTAGTGGTAGATCAGTTTTATGAACCTTGATGTTTCCGTAAATGCGTGGTGCAACAGCAGTGTCTTGTGTTAACCTAGTTTTAGTGATCTTATCTATGTAGTTATTGTCATGTAGTTTTTTAATAAGTGAATTGTTTTTATTTTGTATTTTAGTGGTTAGGTCTTTGTTAACTACTTTATATGTTGTGGAGTCGGATAAAAGGTCATTCATTTTGTTGTTGTAGTCTTCGGTGCTAATAGCTACCGTTTTGTTGCCTTTATCTGCTCTAACTATAAGAACTTCTGTGTGATTATTTTTCAGAAATTTCTTCGTTTTATTGTAATCTAGTGTTAAATGTGACTTGTTGTTCTTGTCATGTGTTCTGTGTAGATGATTGGTGATGTTATTAGCAACGTTAGCTCTCAAATTATTTTTTAATTCATTGTCTGTTGTTGAACTTAGTATGTATTCAACGTCAGTAATAAGTCTGGCAACAGGAATTTCCTGTGGTTGGTAGGGAACAGCAAATTTTGGGCCTAACGCTAATAAATTTTTGCATTCATTTGGAAACTCTACATTTGTTAGATTTAAGAACCATTCATCTTCTGGAAATAGATTGTTGTTCGTACGTGTTTTATTTTTTAGATTACTTAGTTTTTTAATATGTTTGTTTTTAATAGTGTTGTTATGATAGTTGAATTGTCTAGTTAGTGTGCTGTTTATAAATTGTAGATGTACATCGCTGACTTTATTCAGTAATTGATTTAATAGATCTTTGTATTGTTGTTCTAGTTTTTTTAACCGGAAACAAGCTATTTTTATTTCAGTGTTTAATACTTGTGTTTTAAAATTATTAATCAATTTTGTTATTTTCGATTTAAATGGATGGTCTGAAGTCAGTGACTGTTGTAGGCATTTGAAATTATTTTGAATGTGTGTTGGTATCACCTTATCTTGTCTGCACCTGAGTAGGAAAGTACGTTGATTGATGGCTGCGGCCAGTTGTCTGTTGGCTTTCATCAAGTGCTTTATGGTCGTAGCAACATGTGGGTCATATGTTTGTAAAATTGTATCCATCATTCTGTAAAATAGTCTCCGTAGATTTAAATAGGTGGGTTGTTTCTCGACTGGATGTTGAATGAATAAAAACAAGATGTTGGAGAAGCAGTCAATTTAATAAAATCCAATAAATACACCAACGTTTCGACTGCTAATCAGTCTTCATCAGGGTGCTGATACAAACAAACAAACAATAAATAAACATACATATGTCAAGGTAAGCAGACTTACATAATTGGTTTTTAAAAAATAAAGAATATCATGTAAAAAATTTTTTACATGATATAACCTTGACATATGTATGTTTATTTATTGTTTGTTTGTTTGTATCAGCACCCTGATGAAGACTGATTAGCAGTCGAAACGTTGGTGTATTTATTGGATTTTATTAATTTGACTGCTTCTCCAACATCTTGTTTTTATTCATTAGCTATTATACACGACAGAAACATGAATATGACAGTTTAAATACTTGAAAACGGTGTTTTGTATGCTTTTGCATGCTTAAAACAGCATTTTTATCTTGCTTTTACCAACATTAGCTATTATACACGACAGAAACATGAATATGACAGTTTAAATACTTGGAAACAGCATTTTGTATGTTTTTGCAAGCTGAAAACAGAAATTTTATCTTGATTTTGAAAACATAAGCCATTACACACGACATATACATTAATATGACAGTTTAAATACTTGAAAACGGTATTTTGTATGCTTTTGCATGCTTAAAACAGCATTTTTATCTTGCTTTCACCAATATTAGCTATTATACACGACAGAAACATGAATATGACAGTTTAAATACTTGAAAACGGTGTTTTGTATGTTTTTGCAAGCTGAAAACAGCTATTTTATCTTGATTTTGCAAACATAAACCATTACACACGATATATACATGAATATGACAGTTTAAATACTTGAAAACGGTGTTTTGTATGCTTTTGCATGCTTAAAACAGCATTTTTATCTTGCTTTCACCAACATTAGCTATTATACACGACAGAAACATGAATATGACAGTTTAAATACTTGAAAACAGCATTTTGTATGTTTTTGCAAGCTGAAAACAGCTATTTTATCTTGATTTTGCAAACATAAGCCATTACACACGACATATACATGAATATGACAGTTTAAATACTTGAAAACTGTGTTTTGTATGCTTTTGCATGCTTAAAACAGCATTTTTATCTTGCTTTCACCAACATTAGCTATTATACACGACAGAAACATGAATATGACAGTTTAAATACTTGAAAACAGCATTTTGTATGTTTTTGCAAGCTGAAAACAGCTATTTTATCTTGATTTTGCAAACTTAAGCCATTACACACGACATATACATGAATATGACAGTTTAAATACTTGAAAACGGTGTTTTGTATGCGCATGCTTAAAACAGCATTTTTATCTTGCTTTCACCAACATTAGCTATTATACACGACAGAAACATGAATATGACAGTTTAAATACTTGAAAACGGTGTTTTGTATGTTTTTGCAAGCTGAAAACAGCTATTTTATCTTGATTTTGCAAACATAAGCCATTACACACGACATATACATGAATATGACAGTTTAAATACTTGAAAACTGCGTTTTGTATGCTTTTGCATGCTTAAAACAGCATTTTTATCTTGCTTTCACCAACATTAGCTATTATACACGACTGAAACATGAATATGACAGTTTAAATACCTGAAAACAGCATTTGTTATGTTTTTGCAAGCTGAAAACAGCTATTTTATCTTGATTTTGCAAACAAAAGCCATTACACACGACATATACATAAATATGACAGGTTAAATACTTGAAAACGGTGTTTTGTATGCTTTTGCATGCTTAAAACAACATTTTTATCTTGCTTTCACGAACATTAGCTATTATACACGACAGAAACATGAATATGACAGTTTAAATACTTGAAAACGGTGTTTTGTATGCTTTTGCATTCTAAAAACAGCATTTTTATCTTGCTTTCAAAAACATTAGCTATTATACAGGACAGAAACATGAATATGACAGTTTAAATACTTGAAAACAGCATTTTGTATGTTTTTGCAAGCTGAAATCAGCTACTTCATCTTGATTTTGCAAACTTAAGCCATTACACACGACATATACATGAACATGACAGTTTAAATACATAAAAACGGTGTTTTGTATACTTTTGCATGCTTAAAACAGCATTTTTATCTTGCTTTCACCAACATTAGCTATTATACACGACAGAAACATGAATATGACAGTTTAAATACTTGAAAACGGTGTTTTGTATGCTTTTGCATTCTAAAAACAGCATTTTTATCTTGCTTTCAAAAACATTAGCTATTATACAGGACAGAAACATGAATATGACAGTTTAAATACTTGAAAACAGCATTTTGTATGTTTTTGCAAGCTGAAATCAGCTACTTCATCTTGATTTTGCAAACTTAAGCCATTACACACGACATATACATAAACATGACAGTTTAAATACTTGAAAACGGTGTTTTGTATGCTTTTGCATGCTTTAAACAGCATTTTTATCTTGCTTTCACCAACATTAGCTATTATATACGACAGAAACATAGATATGACAGTTTAAATACTTGAAAACAGCATTTTGTATGTTTTTGCAAGCTGAAAACAGCTATTTTATCTTGATTTTGCAAACATAAGCCATTACACACGACATATACATGAATATGACAGTTTAAATACTTGAAAACGGTGTTTTGTATGCTTTTGCATTCTAAAAACAGCATTTTTATCTTGCTTTCAAAAACATTAGCTATTATACAGGACAGAAACATGAATATGACAGTTTAAATACTTGAAAACAGCATTTTGTATGTTTTTGCAAGCTGAAATCAGCTACTTCATCTTGATTTTGCAAACTTAAGCAATTACACACGACATATACATGAACATGACAGTTTAAATACTTGAAAACGGTGTTTTGTATGCTTTTGCATG